>JBDPZO010000002.1:2935446-3163659 GCA_039877585.1 Heterodera filipjevi | reverse complement strand
CCGCCGCCTCTCGCCACCACATCCCGAACCAGCCTTTCCCGGTGTTCCGCTTGGCTTTCAGGTAGCCCCCTTTTTTTCTTTCTTTCAAAATTTTGGGGTTGTAGGGTCCGCCACCCTTCACCACCACATTCGCCCACTTGGAGTTCAGGTGAACCCGCCTTTCACATGCTTCTTAAAATTTGGAGATTTATAGGGCCCACCGTCTTTTGGTCACCAAGTCCCAGTCCCGCTTTTCGGCATCCACCGGATTTCAGGTGAGACCCTCCTTCCTTTAACCACAATCTTTACACCGTTTCAGGGCCATCCAATGCCACCTTCTGTCCGTTTTTTTCCACATCCTTTGATGCGTGTTCCTTCCCGCTGCCTCCTCAGGTTATATCCGCAAATCTATTTTATCTCTACTTAAATAAATTATTTGTTTTCAGGATCCTCCCCAAGTCGTTGTCGCCCATGCCCGACCTTTCGCTCACAAGTCGGCCCTCTCGCGAAGCTCTTCAGGTAGAATCCCCTTCTTTCTTATTGTTAAACATTGGAACTTTTTAGGCTCCTCCTATGGTGAACCCAAATGCGCATAATCCGCCTCCTCTCCCCGGCATTTTGTCCGCTGGCCAAGGCAACAATGGACGGGGCACCTGTTGTCCTCGCCGACGTGTTGAATGATGAGTTTGAAAGAATGCGATATCGGGAAAAGGGGATTCTTTGTTATTTTTGAAAGGAATAAGATACACAAAAAATGATTTGACTTAGCGTATAGTTTGAATACCAATGCATATTTTTTCTTCGTTTCTCTTATCCTGTTTAACTTTGACATATGCCGAAACCCATTCCCCCGAACTTTTGATGGACATTATTGATTCGTTGCCGACGAACCATGGGCAAAATTATTTTTTGTAACTATCAATTATCCATGTGGGCCCGCAGACGTTTGGATAGATTGATCAGAAAAGTTTTACACCGGAGGCCTGGCAATTTCACATAGTTCGACGTTCATTTTTGTGGTGTTTCTCGATATATGGTAGATGTGAGAATGATTTGTAATAAAATATTTTGGTTTTGAATGTGTAAACGTGGATGTTTTCCTGATACCTAAAAAATATTTAAATTAGCGGCCATGAAATTTTAGGCAATATGTTAAACGATACAGAATAGCCATTGAAATACAACGAAAAGTAATGGGATTTGTTTTCCTCTTCATTTTTTCCTTCTTGTGATCACATGTTTCTGTGCACTGGTTATACGGGAATGCTATAGAGCTTTTTTCTAAGAATGTACCGTGGAATTGTGTTCGAGGTTTAACACCTCTGATTTTTAAATATAATATTTAATCAGTTGTAGTATTTTATTTGGTTTCGGCCATTGATATTTGAAACTTTGAACAATGTTTTTTAATTATTTAGGAAAATGTCAGATTTTCTTATTTTTCTTTTGGGCTTCTCCTTTGCTATGCTTCTCAGATTGGGTTGCTCATTTCGCTGGCCCTCTTCTTTTTTGTGCGGCATATTTTATTGGGTGAAAGAAGATGAGAATTTGATGAATTCCCACCATATTAAAAATAAATTTTTCTTGTTATTATTTTCTTTTAATTATTATATTTTAATTGAATATCGCTAAGTAATCCACAAAATTTTGTTTCCCCTTTATTTTCTGAATTCTCTACTATATCCCTTTTGAACTTTCACTTCTTGTAAAATGTCAGCTTTTGCCCTTTGGTCGAAACTAAGGAATTGGGGCGTATTCCCACAAAAGGGAAATTTAGGAAGAAGAGATAACTTGAAAATCTATCAAAATTTTAGGTTTATTTTTCGGTCTTGAACTCGCAAGGAATATCCTAGTGGGGAAGCTAATTTCACGGGACGTTTTTCGTCATCTGATGAAAACAGAGAAAAAGCAAAGGGCATTGGTTTTTGATCCCATGGAAAAAGCGGGTAAAAGAGGGAGAAAAGCAATACCTTGAGATTGTTCAAAAATTTTGGGACAAGGAACATCCCAACATGTTCCGAGTAGTAGCCTTTGACATGGTAAACGAAAAACCAAAATTTTTGAATCATTTCTTTTTTAGAAAACAGGTCTTAAACCAATTTTCAAAGGGAGGGGGGCAGGAAGATTGAAGTCTGTGTGATAAGGGGACGCCGACCATTGGGACGGAATTAAATCGTGACCCAATCTTTTGTGTTCGTAATTTTTGTGTAAGTTGTGAAGCGACATTCGACCGGCCGGAGCGACATAGAATGGAATGTATCGAGAGATGCGAAAAATGTTGTCGGATGGGGTTCGGTTTTCCCTGTGAGGACGTATGTGGCGTATTTATTGCGAGGAATGCAACCGAAGCTTCTACAACACCAAATGCTTCGAGGGCATAAAAAGGCCGCGTGCAAAGAATATAAAAATGTGGAAATGCGGGGAGGAATACCAAACGCGTTCGAAACACACTTGTGGGGAAAAGTTTTGTAGGCTTTGCAAAGTTTACCACCCGGGTCGCCAAGCTTATCAAAAGATCAAAGTCCGGCCACAGAAGGCCTACCGAATTGTGGCCTATGACCTGGAGACAACGGTGGAGGAGGGGGAACACGTGCCAAATCTTATCAGCGCGGCCATGACTTGCAGCGTGTGTGTAGGAGAGAAAGAGAATGCGAAATATGTGAAGGACAGAAGATGTTCACTTGGTCGATGGCTGATGGTTTTAATCCTATGAGCGAATTTGTTGATTGGATTATGGGTTTCCAACGGGGAGAGACGGTGGCATTCGCGCATTATGCGGGAAGGTTCGACTCCCATTTTGTGCTAAGGAGCTTACGGAAGAGGGGTGGCCACCGAAATGATGATGGCAGATTTGAAAATCTATCAGAGAAGGCGGGCAGGGTCTATTTTCGTGACTTTTGGATCCTTAGTCAGAACAAGTTAGCAGATCTCCCAAAGACATTGGGCCTGAACATCCCGCCCAAATGTATTTCCCACACAAATACAATAAAAATGTAACTTTGGGAAAAAAATTACCACATCTGCCGGATTTGGAAGACTATTGCCCAGAAGACATGAAAGAAGAGGAAAGTCAAAAGCTCGAGAGGTGGTATAATGAGAATTATGAGACAGAATTCGAATTAGGTAAGAAGGTCTACCTTGGTTATTTTTACTTTTGAATTTAAAGGGGATCAGCTGAGGTTTATTGTAAAAATGCGTGGAAATTTGATGGCGGCGGTTCTGAAGTTTCGACAATTATTTCTAGACATTACGGGGGATTTGGATGTGATGAAAGATAGTGTGAAATAGCGGGAGTAGTGATGAGATCTTTCGGTCAAAGTTTTTGAAGGACAATCACATTGATTATTCCGGAGGGAGGTTATGAGAGAGCGGAGAACCAAAGCAAAATAGCGGTGAAAATTTTGAATGGTTGGGTCAAATAAAAGGGTGAAGGTCAGACACGCGGGCAACGGAGGGGAAATTGAATTTGAGGGTTTAAAGTGGACTGTGTGATTGGGGCAGAGAAAAAACTCATAGAGTTCCAGGTAAAATTAGAAGAATTTCTCTAATTATCGATATTTAAGGGGGTGCTTTTCACGGGTGCCCAAGGTGTTTTTGCCTTGGACGATGGGGCGAACGGTTTATGCATGGGAGAGAATTTAAGAGGACGCAAATGAGGATGGAAATTTTGAGGGAAGCATGCAAAAATTTACAATAGGAGAAGTTTGGGTAAGGATGAATCTTTTTCTCGTCTATTCAAAAATTATAGGAATGCGATGTAAAAGAGGAGTTAAAGCGTAACGGGAGATGAAGAAGTTCTTTGATAGTGTGCCGGATAAGGGTCCTATAAACCCTAGGAGGTTACGCGGGGGGAAGGACAATGCCATTTTGTCTTTTTGCGAAGGCGACGGAAAGGGTAGAAATTTCAATGTTTGACATCATCAGCCTTTACCCTTCCTGATTATAGTAACAAAAAAATTATGAATAGAAAAAAACACATTTTTTCAGATACCCCATATCCCGTCGGAGTTCCAAAAATTGTGTGAGCAGAAATTTTAATGTGTGTTGGACAATGCCCGATGATCTCCCTATGATGGTTTGTGAAGGTGAAGATCATTCCCCGCAGAATTTGCTCCATCCTCTTCTTGCTCTACATTTTGACGGAATGCTGCTTTTCCCGAACTGTGGTATTTGTGCTAGAAGGGCAAGAATGAATTTGTGATGGCGAAGGATGTGAAGAAATGTAATCACCGACCAGAACAGAGGGCTTTGACAGGAACTTTCACTTCGATCGAATTGAGAAAGGCGCTGGAGCTGGGATATAGGGTTACGGGGTTCTATCGGCATATCATTATGAACGGTTTGGCACACAACTTTTCAAGGGATATGTGAGGATGTTTTTGAAAGTAAAGGTGGAGGCATCAGGGTGGCCTTTGGAGGTAAAGACCGAGGAGGAAAAGAAAGAGTTCATCGCAATGTACAGGGCAAAGTATGACATTTGTTTGGATTATGAGAAGATTGCATTTAACCCCGGTTGCGAATGATCGCAAAATTGGTAAATACACAAAAAAATATTTAATTCTTTGGAAAATTTTAAGGGGTTGAACAGTTTGTGGGGCAAGTTTTCTATGCGAAACACTCTTCGACAACAGAAATTTGAATAGCATGGAAAGATGGTGGAACTTGGAAGGGATGAGACAATTGAGATTCGAAGGCCAATAAAAATAAACGAAGAGATGTCGCGGGTTGTCTATCAAAAGAAGAAATAATTTATCAAAGAGCACAAGGTGTCGAATATAGTTTTATCGCTGTGGACCACAAGTGCGGCGAGAATTAAATTGTATGAATAATGGAGAGGGTCTACAAGCAGGAGGGGTGCAAATTGCTATATTGCGACACAGGTATTGGAAAAACGTACTATTTTTAAATAAAAATTTAGACTCTTTGATATTTTCGCACCCGCGTGGGGACTGTCCATTGGAGGAGGGGAAATTTTTGGGGTAAACAATATGGTTATTATAAAAAATATTTTATATTTAAGGGAGATGACTCGAGAATACTCTGATAGCGAAATATTAGAGTAGTTTTCTGGGGGACCCAAGCAGTACGCCTTGAAGTTGAGGAGAAAGAATGATGGGGAAGTTCGGCATAAAACCAAAATAAGAGGGATGACATTGGATAGGCGGAATGCGTTTAAGTATGAGTTGTTCAAGGAAATGGTCTTGGAATACAGGGAAGGCGTCAAAAAGAAGTTCGAATACCCTGGGAAGATTGGGCCGACGAAAGATTTTCGTGTGTTATCGAAAGATGTGACGAAAGAATACGAGCCGGTGCAGAAAAAGGGGATACTCGATCATGATTTTAATGTGTTACCTTTCGGTTTTTATTAAATTAATTATTTTCTATAATATATACCAAACCGTTGTGTACGCTATATCTAATCCTTAAATCTTTTTGCACAAATTTTAAGGATTTATTTTAAAAACCCGGAAAATGAAGATCCCGAGAAGAATTTTAAAAAAATCTTGAAAAAATTAATGACTGAGGCAATGAAAGAAAAGAACGAAGACGGATGAAGATAGAGAAGATCTCAGTGGACCTGTACTGTAGTGATTCACAGACCCTGTGATTGTTCCTGCTCGACCGTGGCAGCAGACAAATCCGGATAATATTTTCAAAGAATTTATGCATAGACAACAATCATTTGGGGAGTGGAAGCTGCTGACCAAAAGATTTCGATAATTATTGCCACATATGCCTTTCCTACCCGAAAATAAATTTTTTTCTTGGCCCGGGTTTTTTTCTTTGACGTTAATCCGTTTTTATATTTACATCTTTTTAATCGTTAAATTAATTTTAGAAATGTATTCGATCCGAAAATATTTTGGACCCATTTTGAAAAGGAGGATTTTTTTTGGAACAGGACAGGTCCGAGGTGGAAGCGATGTTGATGGATCCAAATGCTACAAAGTAGCCGTCCATCGAGACTACGACAACCCTTCTCCGGATACCTTGAACACCTCAGGCTTGAGACTCCGCTTTTTTGTTTTTCCATGTTGGAAAGGAATATGCGAGTTTTTTTTGACCCTGAAGGGGTACTCCTATCGGCAGATACACAATGGTTTTAAAGGGGTGGTTCGGTTGGCCTATGTCGGATGGGTACAACCGATTATTATTGTTTTTTTCTGGGAAGGAAAAAGTCAAAGAGAGATAACAACAAGCATATGAAAGTTTGGCGAAGGCTGGGGCCAAGAACTCTACTTCCCCTGTCTTTATACTGCTCCACCTGTTCTTGAATAAATTGATAAGTCGAATTCTTATGCTTTTGTATTTTATTTTCAGGGGCATTATTGATTCTGGTCGCTTTAATTCGAACCCTCCTAGCCTGTTGGACATTGCTCGCCGTATAGTAGCGGAAAGAAATTGGATGAATTACAAAATACCACCTTCTTTCCGCATGATTTTTTTAATAAATATTAGATCCTTTTCATTTGCATTCGGTTTCACCGCCTTTATTGTGAAATGAAGACAGAACTTATTGCGTGCAAATAAAACTTGTGCAGGCTGTTGGCACGAAAGTAGCGACGTAAGGAGAAAATTAAACACGATGCGATTATGCAAAGACAGAGAGGACAGGGGAGTCTGAAAGAGTAGAAGGGCGGAGCGAGGGCACTAAAGGCATTGAAAAGGGGGATGGCAGAGTGAAAGTAAGGTATAGCCGATATTCTTTTAAGGCTGTGTCGCATTCGAAAGGGGAAATGTCATGTGGAGTGGAAAGAAACAACGTCTAGTTATTTCTAAAAAGTTATGAACCGATTTGATGCTAGTTTTGGAAAAAAAAGACAATTTTAATTTTTAATTTAGGAGGAAGTCAAAGGATTAGTGGGGGCGGTATGTACGTGAAAATTGGGGCTCGAGTGAAAGAATATAGCGGAAAGAAGGGGGTCTACTACTCGTTGATAGATATTATTCATTTTAATACCATAATACGGTTGTTTGTTTTTTAAAATAAAAATGTATTTTTAACGTGTTCTTATTTTGGTTTTTGTCTCTGAGAGTCAAAGCTGTTGTTGTCTTTCCAAAGAAGAAAAACAGCAGTTAGAGTTGCTAGAAGATCGGTTGAAGAGGTCATTATGGAAATTATTAGGATATCTAATGAAGCCGGAGAGTTTTCTTTTCAGCCCATAAAACAATGGTCGAAGCACAAAATATTAAAGATAGAAATCCTGAGAACTCTGGCTTAAATTTTGGCATAATAACTATTAACCGGTGTGAGAAAATAACATTCTCTATTTGAAAAAATAAAAAATGAAGAAAATAATTTTAAAAAAATTAAAAAAGGCATGGTAAATCCTTGCAGAAAGATCCAATAATGTGTCAGGAATTAGCTGACGACGCCAAAAATCAATTGAAATAGCCAAAACTATAGGCAGGAAATAGGACAAATTACCGAAATGCTTATTCCCAGCCTGATTTAGCATTGGAGATTTGGCCGATTAATTAAAAGAGACAATGCGGGGAAACCAAAAAATATTTGAAAGGAAAGACCAAATATTGTTCAGAGATGATTTATTGCCTATAATTAAGAATAAAATAAAATTTAAAAAATGACTCAAGACTGGAAAAGAAGCAATTAGCAGAAATTTCTCAAGAAACTGAACGAGTGAAGAAAGAAAGTGTAGCTAACAAGAAGAAGTTGACGATATAACGAAAAGTCGGCGCGCAGTGCCCTAACTCGAGCAATAAAAACCCGGGAAAATCTCCCTATGCCAATGGCGTACAAATGGTTTCTTAAAAATCGATCTATTTGGCGTCTTTACAAAATTTTAGACCAAATTAATTTTGAGTCTGAGAAAGCCAACCGATATGGCAAGAAAATAAAAGAGTAAGGACAGTGACCAAGCAAAGACACTAGAGGACAAAATGATAAAACTTTTGAGAAGTAAAAAATTTACATTCCGAATCAAGAAAAACTCATTTTTAACTTAGAATATGAAACTAAAGTGCAATCGCTGTTCTAGGGCCTATGGGTATGTTAAATAAAAAAATATCATAGACATATTAAAAAATGAGGACCGAAATAATTGAAAAAAACTTGCCAAATAATTCAATATTTGGGTATAAAAAACTAAAATACGTTTTTATTTTAAAAACCCTATGATTATAAATGCTGAAGAACAATTGAAAGAAATTCTTTCAGCAATAATTGAGGAATATATAAAAAAGAACAAGAAAATTTTAAAAGTATTTAAAAATTTCTTGGCTTTGAGTCTTTTTACCTTCCCTCAAATTCCCAGTGAAAACACAGCAGAATCCTAGTTCAAAAAGTTTTGGCCAAAGAAGAACTATATATATATTTTATCCTTTGGACGATGTATAACTTTGTAAATCACAATAATTCTCTTCCAAAATGTCAACAATAAACCAAGAAATTATTTTATAAAAAAAGAAGTCGAAAAAACATGAAAAATGTTCGAAAGATTCTTAAACGTTCAGAATTTTAGTAGTTTTTGCAAATACCCTTTTTAGTCGTGCAAAAACATACTATTATGTAGCATTTAGCGCTCCAAAGATCGAAAATTTATATTTGCTTTTTAGAATTAATTAAAAAAATTCAACAAATGCCAGAAAAATTAGAACGTTTACAAAAAACTGGCTATAGCTATGCAAAAACTAGAAAGGTGTATTTTAAGAAGTCATCTTGACAGGTGCCAAGATGCTGAGAAAATAGAACAGGCAAGTATTCTACGAATTACTGGATATCTTAACCAGATTAAAAACTACCGATTGATGCAAAGGTGTTATACAACAAAATTAGATTTACAGCAATTAAACATTTGTTTCAAGTGGAAAAAGAACTTTTTTACGCACCTTTAATAAGAAACCCTTCGAAAAGTCAGCCGGTTAGGAAAAAAATTGAAACCCCCTTTGACGGTTTGCGAAACAGGTCATGTGAATATTCAATCTTTTACTATTAAAACTACTTTTCGTTCATATACCAACACCCATCACTCTCACTACAATCACTCTCATCACACCACTCTCATACTCATCACATTTCCTCTCATCTGACTCTGACTCTCACACACTCGCACTCTCACACTCACTCTGACACACACTCTCACTCTCACACTCGCTCTCACTGACACTCACTCTCACTCTCATATTCGTCTCACATCACTACTCACACAGTCACGGTTGCGTAGGAAAAGGGAGGCGCAGCAGCAGCAACGCGCGCCTGTTGGGGTGTTGCGTCTCCTTTGTTGGGATGCCGCCGCGCAGCGGCGGGCATTTGACCCCAAATTACCCCCACATTCTGGGCCTTATACTACTTACAGATCAACTATATATTTCCAATTTTTTGTTTTTTTCCTCATTTTTAAATTGTATATACCCTATTTCTGATAGAATTTTTCATTATTTTGGAATTTTCTATTAAACAAAGGTGTCACGAAATGAAAGTGTCACTCCTTTGTTGTTGTGCCATGCCGTTTGTGTTTGTGTTTGCCATTTTGGCATGCTCGTCCAAGTTGTGCCGGAATGAATTCCGTCGGTGGCAGCGGTGGTTTTGAAAACAATGGACACCAATTCCCACTCAACACCAGTGATGATAAAAAAGCAAAAAGGAAACGGACAAGGAAACGGAAACAAGGTAGAAGAACATTGGTCAATTAGACTTAGGTAAAATGTCATACATGTCAACCGGCGTTAAGGCATTTCTTAAATACAGCAATTTTTTACAAATTTTCAGACAAACTTCAAATTCTCAAAAGCAATTATAATTAAATAATCTTGGCATCTTCAGCAGGGTGGCACTTCATTGCCTCTATTAGCTTGCTGCTTTTCAGAAAATCTCATTGAGTTTTTAAGAAAAATGATCAAAATTATTTTTTATGTTCTTTGCCTACTTTGTTTAATCTAGCTAATAGAGTACAGCACGAATTTCTCCAACAACTGCCGACTGACCAAGCGCAACTGAACTTTGGGTTACCATATGCTCAGCTGACAAATCCGCTAGAAGCACCTTATTATCCATGGCCCAGTGCAACAAGAAGGGGACCAGACGATTTTAATTTATTTGGTAATTTCATGTAAATCATTAAGTATTTGAGTAACAAAAGCTTGATCAATTTGGGCTCGGATTTTAGGCACAAAAATCAGGAAACAGGTAGCATAATTTTGTCTGGTATTAGTGTTTGATCAAATATAATAGAAAAATTCAGTTCTATTCCTAAGAATATCGCTTTAATAAAAATTTGCTTTGTTGTGTATTATGAAATCAACAGCTACCGAATATTAGTTATCTGGAGTTATGAATAAATTTTGTTTGGAAATCTTAAAAATGGCGGATTTAAAAAACGGTTTAAGGGCCATTGAGTTTTTGGTAAAAGTTTGAAAAATCTTATGAAGCATTGGTGTTCATAACCTTTAATGTTGAGCAATCCCTGTTATGTCTAACCAATGGTACTGTGTATATATACCGTAATGACTGACAATTAAGGAAGCGATTCCGGCAGATTTTACCATGCATTCGCTACGCCTGCTGGCACAACACCGTCTGTGTGGTTCAACCCCACTCCTCATCATCAGTTTATGGATCAGGGGACCATGCATTATGGCAATTTTTACGGTGCAATTTTTTTAATTATTAATGTGTTTAATAGGTGGATTGGCATTAGTTTGGTTTTTGAACCGTTCCGTTTTCATAGCAAATTTGGGCAAAAATTTCGCAAAAGTTTCACGTCGGTGTTTTTTGGTGACGCCGCCCACTTAACTTACATTTTTAGTTTTAGTTTAAAAGTAAAAAGTGCATTTCTGAAAATTTATTTTTTGGTTTTTAAAACTTGACAACCCTACTCTGGCGTATCAAGGTCAGAAATTTGCTTGCAAAAATAATATTACCAGGGCTGTCAAAAATATGCTAAAAAGTGGCCAAAATATGCGTATAAACATGCAAAAAAAAAAAAACCGATTCTTCATAATTTAATCGGCTGTTTTTTCCGTTTGCAAAACCAAAAATTCTCAAGAGCTAGATTTTCAAAAAAAAATAGGGTTCAACCGAATAAAAAATAAGAAAAAATTAAAAATATGGATGTAAAATTTTTGGCATACTCAAAATTTTAGCTGAATTTTTCAAAAAAAAAAACTGAATATTTACCAAAAAATATCAAAATATGCACAAAAAACCAAAATATGCATAAATATGCAAATAAAAGTCCCCACTTTTATAAGCAAATAACAAAAAGAAGGTGTTTTTCCTACTACGATGTAGAATCCAGGAAAAAAAAAAATGTTTTTGCATATTTTGACAGCCCTGATAATTACATCAGATCACGAAAAAGCATCAACTACAATACCTGCTGATGGCACTTCGTCGTCGTTCAACAGCCCTCATCAGCAATTGACAAGCGTAACTGCTGGGAAAACATATCATTTGGGCACTTTTATAGGTGCAAAATAATATACAATGAACTACTGTAAAATCTCTTAAAACAAAATCCACCATAAATTTTTTAAAATAAAATTTTCATTATAATGATTTTTGTGAAAAAATAATAAAAAAATGATTATCGAATATTTTCCTTTTTAATAATTATTTAAATTAAATTTATGTTTCAATAAATTTGTCAAAAAGTTAAATTAAATTATAATTAGAGACCGACTAAAAAGGCACCAAAAATCCCGAAAAAGGCACTATAATAGGCACCAAAAAAGTTGAAAAAAGGCATTAAAAGGCACGAAAATCCCGAAAAAGGCATGAAAAAAGGCATAAATTTTTAAATGCATAGTTTTTTCTGCCATTTAAAGCAAAAAAAAAAAATTTAAAGCAATTTTTTAGTCAAAATGATAAAGAAAAACATTCTTTTCTCTATCACCAAAGACAAGCGAAATAAATTTAATATTCAAAAAAAAAAAAAAAAATTTTTTTGAAAATCAAAATTTTGGATAAAAAATACAATTTTTAAGGGCAATTTTTTGAAAAATTTTTCCATTCTTAGAGGTTGTACTTTTTAAAAAATTTTAAAGCCGATTCTTAGGGGTCTATTTTTTTTATTTTTTTGCCTTTTTTCTTAAGAAAATTTCTCTAAATTTAGAAAAAATGCACCCAAAAACGCCAAAAAAGGCATGAAAACACGAAAATGCCAAAAAAGGCATTTAAGGCACGAAAATCCCGAAAAAGGCAAAAAAAGGCATTATAAATCTCAACGTAGAAGCTTCAAACCAAGTGGAAAAGGTGTTATTTATGCTTAATATTTCGAAACTTAAAAATATCTCATGAATATTTTGTTTTTAGAGAGAGTTTGGACTTATGATACGTTTTTTTTATTCTGCATAATCAACATCTGTAGGTATCTCTTTTGATGAAAATGGGGGCATGACCCTCAAAATTGGGTTAATCACCTCCCCGCGTATATCAACAGTATTATGTTTAGAACAATCGTCCCCGCTGCCGTATAGCACTGACCAATTCCCAAACAAGTCGCTGGTACCAGAATTCTCATTGCAAACACCAAATAATTATAACGGAATGACGCCAATGGGTGGTTCAAAATGATAGTCTGGAACCGCGGCAAATTATGCATCCATTTTTCCATGTTCCACCAAAGCAACAAAAGAGAAAATAATTAGGAAGAAAAGCCAAAGGAAAGAAACTTGGTTTTTCATGAAAACATTTTTTATTTATTTATTGATATAATTAGAAAGTTTTTGTTAGAGTCGGTAATTAGTACGAGCATTTCTGTTTTGTCGGCACGCTAGTTATTTGTTATGACTAATTTGGCCATCAATCACAATGAATAGACCGCAACTTTTGGTACCACTTAAATCATATAATTAACAACACGATCATATTTATTTTACAAAAAGTTCCGAAGCCGTATTGTATATCATCCCACAAACTTGGCCTAGTCTCGGCTTCTGTTGTATAAAACAGAGGTTTTCATATTTATCGGTGAAAGTGAAAAAAGTAAATGAAACTAGGCGAAAATGGGTTAAATTAAATGAAAATCGAACTAAATTCTCTGCAAAAAAAAAAAGTTTTTTAAAGGAATACGTAAATATAACTTTTTGAAGGAGGAAAGTCACCTAAAGATTTTCTCCGTAAGTCATCGACTCCAACACCTGCTGCTGGCACTTCGTCGTCGTTCAACACACCTCAGCAAAATGCGGGGCGAACATATCATTCGAGCACTTTATCAGGTGTAAAAATAATTATAAGAAATATTGTCAAATGAATCTCTAATTTTTTAAAATTATTTTTCATTCTAACGATTTTCGGTAAAAATAATAAAAAGTGGTTATTGCCCATTTTCTCTTTCCTTTTTCCTCATTTATTTATATAATCAGTTAAAAATAGAAAAAAAGGTGGGAGGGCGTGATAGGAGAAACAAACCCAACTTTAATAACTTCTTAAAAGATTCAATTAATTTAAATATTAGATATCCTTTTTTTCGTCGCACTATTTCCACGAAAAGGGTCATTTTAGTAGGGCCGTTTTAGTCGGAGAACCATTTTTTTTTTGAAAACCAAACCCAATTTTTTTGAAAAAAGAAATAGAACTAAGATTAGTTTTTCAAAAACTAGGGGGTTGGTTGTTTTCAAAAAATTTAGGTTGTGTTTTAAAAAACTAGGGGGGGTCGGTTTTCAAAAAAAACTAGGGGGTAAGGTTTTACCAAACTAAGGTTGGGTTTTCAAAAGAAACTCAGTAGGTTTTCAAAAAAATGGGGTAGGTTTCAGGCGGTCGGAAATGGCAGTCCGGACATACCATACCGTCAATTCCGATGGTGGAAAAAAATAAAAGTATCTCTAACAAATTATTTAATTGGGACCTTGGATTTCCTTTTTCTTGAAATTTGCTACCTAAAAAATTTTTTGAAATTAAAAAAAAATTAATCTCCGACTAAAATGGCCCTCCGACTAAAGTGGCCCGACTAAAACGACCCCTCCGACTAAAACGGCCCGACTAAAGTGACCCCTACCGCTATTTCCATATCCATTGATTTTTGTAGGCAAAAATTTAAAAATAAAAACTCTCATGAAGAAATGAGTTTTTCTACACAGTGTGATACAGCAGCTTTTTTTCCGCATAATTAATCTCCATGGGATATTTTAAAAATTGATGAAAATTGGCACATGACCCTCAAAACTTGGTTAATTGTCTCTCCATGCATTTAATAGTTTTGTGTGTTTAGAACAGAGCTCCCATCGAAAATTTTCCGAAATAAGTACATCGATGGTCAAAAATAAGTTTTAGGGGTCAAAAATAAGTACATTTTTGAAAACGTTGGTTTGAAGCCTAATCTTGTGTTTTATTCCAACATTTTTTTGGCAATTCCGGCTTTGAAATGAGAATTAAATTTTTAATTTCAAAAAAGGAAGGGTCGGAGGTGCCGATAGGCGTCGCCGGGGAAAATTTTGAAAATTTGAGTGCAATATGTTAACAGATTTTGTCCAAAAAATGTAAATTTTTGTGATAAATTCTAAGAAAAACTAAGCAGTTAGGGGCCGGTGGTGCCGATAGGCGCCACCGGGGGAAATTTTGAAAATTTTGAGTGTTTTTTGGTAACAGATTTTCTCCAAAAATAAGTACAAATTAGAAATTTATAAGTTTTGGACCCTCCAAATAAGTACAATACTTAAAAATAAGTACAAATGGGAGCTCTGGTTTAGAACAATCGTCGCCGCTGCCGTATAGCACTGACCAATTCCAAACAAGTCGCTGGTATCACAAAAATTGATTAATTTTCAACGAATTTTTCAATTACAGTACCTAACACATTCAACTTTGCATAGTGACAATTAAATCTCACAGCAAACATCAAATAATAATGATGGCGGAATGACGCCAATTTTGGGCCAAACTACCGATGGTAATCCGGAATTCCATACAATTTTCTATGTTCCACCAACGCAACAGAAGAGAAACTTCAATTTTGAAGCACACTCTCTATCACACCCCAAAACCTAAGTCAAAATTTTGAATAAAAACATTCATTCTTCGCCAAATATTTTTGAACATTTAAAAAAAAAATTATTCAAAGGAAAGTAGGTTCCTTCTTATATAACAGCAAAAATTTAGAAAAAATGAACAAATAATTATTGAAAAAATTTGTTATGCCAAAAATGATAAAATAAGTAACAATAAATCAGATAATTGAATATTCCTGAGATGGAGAAACAAAATTGAAACTGAAAAATAACAAAAGAAAATGACAAACAAATATTGTTATATTGCCTATTTCATCTCAAAAATTTTTTTAATATACTCAAAATTCTGTCAGTGATTAAAATGTTAAACGAACCCATCAGTTTTAAATTAAAAATAAATTGGAGCCGAGTCAAACCTTTTCTTTTATTTGTTACTTTACCAAAATTAATTAAAATTACTGATCAATAATCGTAAATTTTAGTGGTTTTCTTTTGGCATTTTTTATAAGTTATCTTAAATAGTTTTATGTTTTTGGCGAATCGTCTTCCGGACAAATCGTAGTTTTTGGCTGGGCGGACGAATCGTCGTTTTTTGGCTGAGTGGACGAATCGTAGTGCCCCGGCTTTTACACTTCTGAATCTGTGCTAAATGACAAGGTGAACGGAGTTTTAATGAAATCAATTTGTTGGAAGATGAAAACAATCAATTTTTGAGTGACCATTCATTGGAGTTATAAAAAAATTTATGCATTAATGAAATTTTGTCGTTCGAAAAATAGAAGGACCCTCTCTATTTGAAGCCACTCTTTAATAGAAGCGCAGCTTTCTCATGCAATAAAAGTCTTCCGGATCAGGGGCAAGCGAAACTCAGCAAAGGACCCGAAACGAAATTCGAAATGAAACTAAATTTTTTTCGAAAATCGAAAGTCGAAACCCAAAAAACCTGAAATTTTCAAAACGAAACCAAAAGAAATTGAATTTTTATTCATCTTTTTTTTTGTCAATGTATTAACCAGGGGCCCCAAATGAAAATTTTGAAAGCCTCATCGGGCTGGCGAAAAAGCCTCACAAATCATCAGCAATTGACCCGGCTTTTGCTTTGGAAGAAAATTAAATTACTCATATTATTTGTTAAGGAATTACACGAAATATTCGCTTCATAAAATATTTTTTTTATTATTTTCATTTTTTCTCGCTACAAGATTCCCCTTTTTTCATCTAACTTTCACCCCCCCCCCCCCCTTCTCACTCCACCCTTTTGTGCTTTGCCTCACTCTCTTTCTGCTCCTTCTCTTTCTCTCTCATCATTTTTTCTTAGTCTATCTCTAACTTCCGTTCTTTCTTATTTTAACATTTCTTTCTCTCCTCTGTCTCTCCCTCCCTCTCTCTTTGTCTCCATAATTTAAATCTCTCTATTCCCCCCCCCCCCCGCACACTCTCTCTCTCGGTTTCTCTATAACTTTCTTTCTTTGTCTCTCCCATTGGGCTTATCTCTTTTCGTCTTTTTGTCTCTCTCCTATACTATTTCTTTCCCTTCGTTTTCTCTCACTTCTATTGTCTGTTTATAATTTGGTTAACAAAGAAGAATATTTATTAAATGTTTTCGTGTCGAAAAATTTTTATTTTCAAAAAGCGTCACTTAGTTACAACCACCAAATTAGTATAGTGGATAATCGGATTTTTTGGCCAAATCCAATTACGATTCTCCGATTCCGATTATGTCAAAAACCCGATTAATTCCGATTACGATGATTAATTCCGATTACGATTCCGATTCGACACATCCCTGGTATATATATTCTTAATTTGAAAGATTCGCTATAGAAATATAAACGGCAAATAATTAATTAAAATGAATGATATATATATATATATATATATATATATATATATATATATATATATATATATATATATATATATATATATATATATATATATATATATATATATGTAATTCATAATGTGAAAGATGTACTTTATAAATATAAACTGCATAAACACGTACTGAATGATGTATATATTGTCTGTCTGTGAAAGACATGCACTTTATAAATATAAACTGCATAAACACGTAAAATGAATGATGTATATATTGTCTGTCTGTGAAAGACATGCACTTTAGAAATATAAACGGCATATACACGTAGAAGAATGATATATATTGTCTGATGGGATAAGTATGCACTTTAGGAGTATAAACGGCAAAAATTTTAAAATTAATGATGTATAGTATATAATCGGGTCACTATAGAAATATAAACGGCAAATTATAATGAATGATGTATATATATATTATTTATATGTTCAATGTGGAAGATGTACTTTAGGAGTATAAGCGGCAAACCATTAAAATGAAATAATATAAATTTTGTCTGAATTTGCTTTTATAATTCTCAAGCCCATGCCATTCACCTTTAGAAAATATATACACCATATCTTTAGGTGTATATGACTTTTATATTATAAAGTGCATGTCTTTCACAGACAGACAATATATACATCATTCATTTTACGTGTTTATGCAGTTTATATTTATAAAGTGCATGTCTTTCATAGACAGACAATATATACATCATTCATTTTACGTGTTTATGCAGTTTATATTTATAAAGTGCATGGCTTCATAAACCGAATATATAAGCAATTTTATTCTTTGTTTTTTTATATCCCCATTATTTGGACCTTATATACACAACAAAAAAATATCAAATTTTTGTTATTGCCATGTCTGCACTGTTACTGGTTGCCATTTTGGCATTGCTCGTGCCAAGTTCTGCCGCCATGATTCGGGAAAGTGTTAGCAGTAATGGAAGCCATAGAACCAGCGGTAGTCAAATTTCTGAATTTTTTAAATTTTTTCGGGTTATTTGGAATTTGATCTTTTTACCGTAATACGCCGAACGATTTTTCATTTTTCTGTTATTATTCATAGTAATCATTCACCAAAAGAAAAATTCAAGACTATTTCGCCATTTTAAGGCAATTGTTTATAAATTTTGAGAAATTTTATAAGAAAACTGCATAAATTTCAAAGGAAATCTTTAAGAATCGGTTTTTAAATTGTTAAAAAGTACATCCTCTAATAATGTCCGCTAATTTTAGGTCTCGAGTCTTGAATCCCGGGAAATTTTCGGGTTCGAGCATCACTAATAATTACGCACACCCAACTGTTTCGACAATTATATTTAGGTGCTATATGTTTAAATTTAGTAATTTTTGTGAATCCTGGTGTCAAAATTGGGCATATGAGATTTTTTAACAACAGAAATTGGAATTTTAATCATTCTTACTCGTTTCGCCATTCAGAAGTACAAGACGATGCAACGTCGCTTTCTAAAGGGTCAACCCGTGAAAGTCATACAGGTGAAAAATATTTTACCATTTAAATTCAAATAATTAATAAAATAGTTACAAACTTAACTAATGAAAGTCAAACAAAAAGCATTCAAAATTTTGTAGACAATTTCGGTATAAGTTAGTTAATCGCCTTCTTTTTCTTTTTTGCTTTCTTTCCTTTTCTTTATCAGAGCTGTTTGAAGCTTCTACGCTGACTTTTATAATGACTTTTTTTTACTTTTTCTCACTTTTGAAATTTTATGATTTTTGAACATATACCATATAAAATGAAAAATTGACCTTTTAAGTTTTGAAAAATTATGACACCAGGTGAAAAATTATAAAATTGCACCTAAAATTTAAATTTCTTATCTAAAATTTTATTTTCGAAAAAATAATTTATCATTTTATTAAAATTTTCAAACTTTAAATTTATTTCGCTTGTCTTCTGTGATAAGAAAATTCTGCTTTTCAATGTGATTGACTAAAAAATGCTCAAAAAATGCCAAATTTTCCTGCTTTTTTGGCCATTTTTCATGACTTTGGCAGTTTTTGAAACTTTTTCGTGAATTTTAACGATTTTTTATGACTTTTTAAATCGACTTTAATATAAATTATTTCCAGTCCCCGAATTTCAAATTTAAGCTTTATGAAAAATTTTTGCGTAAATTTCAGTTTTTATTAAAACTTGGGCCTGAAAAGAATTTCTATTACAAAGACTGTAAAACAAATTTTAAAGGGATGCTACTAATATTTACGAAAAATCCCAAAATATTTAAATAAATATTTACGATAAAGAGCTAAGAACAAAATAGTGGAAAAGTCCAAAATAATGACGAAAATTTTATTCAAAAATATAATTTCGCAGCGCCAAAAATCGAAATCGCGTTTTTATTAATAAATAATAAACAATAAATTGGCATGAAAATTCATCACTGCATTTCTCATTTTTTCGAGGTACGGTTTTCAAAATTTTTCCAAAGTTGATTCTTAAAACTCAAAAATATTCAATTTTATTAGGACCGAATGAATCTAATCCACATGCTGGTCCTTTGCCATTTGCTAAAGCGGCTGTGGCCGAAATGCCGCCGCCTTCAGTCAATTTCAGATTTAACAAAAAGCAGAGGATGAGGGCAAAAGAAGGGTGAAAAAAAATGTTGGTTGGCTAAAAACACCAACACTTTCGGGGGTGTGCGCATAAATTCTATCTCAGCTAAAAGAGGCAAAACCTCTGCATGAAAATAATTTAGTTATAATTCGAAATCTTTCAAGATATTTTTTAATTATTAGGGATTTTGCTGTTTTAGTAGAGATGGGATTTTTTATTTTATAGTGCCGGTAATTTAACCACTTGCTCTTTGTTGTATGACGAAAATTGGCCATTGCTTTGATCGAAACGGAAGTTTTGGTTAGCATTATGCGTGCTGGGAGGTTTCGTAAAACTTACCATTACGGATATGGAAATTTCCTTTTGAGAAAAGTTATAGCCAATTGGCATATCCATTGGAAATCCAAACAAATTAGGTTTGTAATTTCATGTCCCTTTTTACAAATTAACCTTCTTTCGTCAATTTTATGGCCAATTTTCCGATGCTTTATGCATACTCTTGACTGTTGCGCTTTGTAAACTTTTAGTTATCTTTGGGCTTAGATTTATATTTTGATTTATTTGCTGGGCTTAGATTTTGAGTTTTTTCCTAATTTGTATTATTTTTCTTGCGCACAGTTATTGATAAAGTTGAAAAAGTTTTTTGCAGTCGAAAGATATTATTGGATTATGTTATGTAAAAGGTTTTAAATTCGTTGCTAAAAGTGATTATCTGATTAAAAAAAGTTGACTTTAAAAAGAAAGATATTCGAACATATGTAATATTTTGCCAAAGAATTACATCCAAAAATTAAAAATTGAAAAGCGTAAATAAATCAAATGCAAAATTTTTGAGTTTTCTGATGTTTTTTTACTTTTTTTCTTATTTTTTTAAGTCTTCTTTGTTATATCAATAGGATTTTGTCAAAATCCTAAACCAATAAGTTTGTGGACTGTTTGTTAACAGATTTGCCGTAAAATTTGAGTGTAAGTATTTAAAAATTGTCCAAAAAAAATATGACAAATTTTCCCGAATAGGAATTTTATTTTTGGCCATTTTTTATTGACTTTTTTAATCGACTTTTGGGATTAAAAATCCAAAACATATAAAAAATGCCGTCAGACACAATCGTCGTGCCCGGTTCGATATTTTTCAGCAATAAAAAAAAGTTAAAAGTTTAGCGACATTGCCACTCCACTCAATGCCGATTTGATTGGACGCATAAAAGTTTATTGGACGCATTAACTGGGCTTGAGCCCTATATTCCTCGAACAAATTTTAGGCCGTTTATTTCTATAGTGCGATCCTTTATATTCAGCAGAAGAAATATACACAGTCAAAAGTGCCATTTTGTTTTATTAGTAAGAATGTACTGACTTGAGCTCTTTGGTCTTATTTTTTATCTTATTTCTTATTTTGGAGGAAAAAATATAAATATGTTTTTAACAATTTTTTGTAGCGATTTTTTTAATATTTTTAAACATTTTTCCGGCGGCTCCTGTTGGCACCGCCGGACACTAATCTTTTTAAAACTTTCCAAAATAAGGGCAAAATTGTTATTGGAGAAACAAATTCATGGCGCCAAAATACTTCTTAAATTCAAAATTTTGACAAGATTTTAGCGAAATCTTAATATTTTTAAATTTAAAAAATTTGAAAATCTACGATATTTAAATAAAAATTTTTCATTTTTTAAACCAACTTTTGATTTTGATGTTAGTTTTCATTTTTTAATAAAATTTGCCTTTTTTGACTTTATCCTCCATATTTTAGAGCACTTTGCTTTATTTCGGATTTTTAGGGCATATTTGAGGGGGCCACGGGAACCAATTTTCATATCCGTGTCTGTCTTTATCCGTCCCAATTTTTTTGTCACACCCGTCTGCAGATGTTTGCGAATCTATCCGCGTTTTAATGAAAAAATTTGATAAAAAAAAAATTAAAATTTCAATGAATAATAAATGTAAAGCATAAAATAAATATGCATCTTAAATTATTATTCCATTTATCCAAAAAAATGAAATAAGAGAATCTAAAGGTTTGAAGCAGGGTTGTCAGGTGAAAATTTTCAAAAGTATCCTTTTAAAAATTATTTTAAAAGCAAATCAATAAAAAACATCAATTTTTTTCATTCAAAGGAGCGTGAGCCGGTGGTGCCGACCGGGGAAAATTTTTTGGCCTTTAAATTTGAGACTTTTTAAGTCATATTTTACCATTTTTGGGCCATACCTTTTTGGTGGGTATAAACCAGGGTGCCCAGATGTTCTTATTTTTAAGAAATGTTCTTATTTCTAATCAAATTCGGTATCCAAATAATGGGCCAGGATCGTTTCGGCGCCAGACTCGTTTAGGGCTTTGTAACTTTTTTTCGTTGTGAACCAAATTTCACAAATTCTGTAGCAATCGAAAGCTTTAAGTGATTTTCGATTTTAAAGGGATAAAGACCAAAAGCAGCATTCGAAAAACTCTAAGTTTAAAGAATTTTGTTACCTAAGAAAGGTGCTGGTGCGTTTCTTAAAAACTGCCACCCATGCGCGTTTCTTAAAACTGCCAACCATACGCGTTTCTTAAAATTGCCATCCATGCGCGTTTCTTAAAAGTGCCAAAAATATACAATAAATATTTAAAAAAATTTATCAATAATTTAACGTAATTAATTAAAAATTAAAGAATTGATATTATATTTTTCACACACCGATTGAATAATTATTTTTTGTTTGTGCCAATATTTATTTGCCGGAGCTCTCATTTCATGTTAGCCAATAAATAAACTGCAAAAACTCAATGATGGTGATAACCAATTTTTAGAGATCGGAACAGGACCGGATCCTGTCAGGATTTTTGCGGACCCCTGATCCTGAGTCTAAATTTTCAAAATTTCCCAGAATGGCACCTATCGGCACCAGCAAGTTTTATCATTATAATCTCAAAATCCCCAAGAATTGGTCTTTTTCTGTACAAAGATGGTTACCAAAAACATCAAATTTTCAAAAAATTTTCCGGCAGCGCCTATCGGTACCGCTGGCCCCTTCCTTTTTCAAAATTATAAACTAGTGGATCATTTAAAACCATACAGCTAAAATTCCAGTCTCAAATGATTATTGGTAATTAAAAATTAGGCATTTAATATTAATTTACTTTGATAAATTGGTGCAAAATTGTCGCGCAAGCATTTTTCGAAAATGTTCTTTTCTTGACCCAAACTCTGATTTTTTAGACTGGATGTTTTTTTTTTTGAAAATTTTCATCTAAATTCCTGACTTAGATTATTCAGATTTAACAATTTTTCTGGGAACAGTTTATTTAAACTTAGCGGGAAGCAAAAATTTTGATCACATCAGATCACTATGAAGAAGTGATCTGACCTAGTTAATGTAGTTATATTTTTTCATCAGCATAAAAAGTTAATTTGACCTATTTTTTTTTCTTATTTTTTCATGCCCAAACAAAAAAGTTATTTGTATTTGAAGTTTTGAGTTTATAATTTTGGAACGGAGTATATATTATGTTCAGTTTTGTTATGCTGGTCAGTTCATCTTTTTGGTGTGCCATTTATTTTCCTAACTAAAAATTGCAATAAATAATATTTTTGTTAAATGGCAGTTTTAAGAAACGCGCATGGGTGGCAGTTTTTAAGAAACGCGCGAGCACCCCTAAGAAACATTATGACCTTCTATAGTTGGCTGGCGCCGAAACGTTGTTGGCCCCAAAATAATAACATTTTTGGGAAAATCTGTTAACAAATTGACCATTAATTTTCAAAATTCCTCCGGAGACGACTTATCGGCACCACCGGCCCTGAAAATTTTTCTGAATTTAATTCAAACGTAAAAATTACATAAATTTCTTCGTCTGCTAACAATGTTTAACATATTTTGCTGTTTAAGCACAAAACACTAATACCGTGGCTGCTGGAATTCTAGGAGGCAGGTAAAGAATTTATAAAAATAATTATTATCTGTTTGGATTTGAATGTTTGCATGCTTTCCAATTTTGTTTTTGAAATTGATGCTTTTCGATGAAGTTTACCCCGGTCGCGCCGGTGCCATCACCGGCATTGGCCCATTTAAATCCTTTAACAAATTTTATAAAAAGTAAACAGAAAAAAACCATAAATAATAGCTTATAATGAATGCGAAGTGTGAAGAAATGATCAATAATAAATTTTCATGATTTTTTTAAAAGTGGGTAAATTTTTTTTATAATTTTTACAAAACTTAATTTACAAGAATTAAACCCATTAGTTTTAGTACTAATTTGGCTCATACGGTTCAGAAACTAAAAGCTTTCCGACTGGCATGCTTGTTGAGGCAGGTAGAGAAATTTTTCCATATGTTTCACAAATGTTATTTCCCAAACTAGAGCGATTTATTAATTATAATGGCGTTGTTTCATTAAACTTTAATGAATTCGAAATTTCTTAGTTTTTTTTTTGTCCTTTGCTCGTTTTTTATGGTTTTCCTGGCGCACCCACTTTAAGGGTACCAAAAATTTTGGACCAGACAAGATGATTTTTCAATTGATGTGTGATAAAAGTGCCACTAAAATTTTGACTAACTAACTTTTTGCTATTGTAATTACTGCTGTCTTTACTTTACATTTCTATTTTTACAATTTTTCTTTTTTGAACTTATTATGAAGAAAAATGAGTAATAATTTTTACACTATATTTAGTACCAAGTCAACAGTGACAAAGCTGTGATGCCAAAGAAAATGACACGGAAAATCCTAAAAAAGGGCCTGTAGCTTAGTCGGTTAAAGCATTGCAGGGTATGTTGGATTCGAGTCCGGGTTCGATAGCCCCAGCCGGGCAAATATTGTAAATGTCGGATTGTTAATAATTTAGTCATAAACGTTTCAACTTTACGTTATTTATGCTGCATAAATGACGAAGGGCATTTGGCGCTGCCTATTCAAACAATCAATATACATAAAATAATAAAAAATTTTGCATATCTATTTTATTTTACGTCATCTAAGCTGTAATATTTCTAATGGTAATTTATAATTTTGCTGCATTTATCTTCAAACAATATACATCAAATAGAATTTTTCCTTTCAAATGAAATTACCAATAGGCGTCATTTTGACACTATAAATAGACAGTGGATACCACTAATTATCGAAATCTGTTTGGCTTTTTTTATATATTTCTGCAAGGAGGTTCTTATCCTTTTTGCCACCCCTCTCGAAACCTTCAAATAAAAAGTCGTTTCTAGGGTAATTTGGGGCGCTGTTCATGAATAAGACCTTTATTTTCCAAAATTCCGACTCCCGAACCCGAATTCGAACAAAAAACCGACCTTCATAATTCGCGTGCAAAACATATTTCTGGGGGTTTTTGGGGTCGCTGACCACAAATCTGACATTAATTTTTTAAAATTACCAACGAACCCGAGTTCGAACCAAAATTGATTAAATTTAATTCATCAATGTCACGTAAAAAGTTATACTTTGTCAAAAATGCCAGAAAGCTCGTAATAAAATATCTTAGCATTTTGGCCAAGTCACCGCACATTCGACTACGGCGGCCAGCAGTAGGCCCTACCTCAGGCGCGAGCAACCCGGAGCGAGCGAGCGGCGCCCAGCTACTGGCCGCCGTAGTCGAGTGTGTGGTGTCTTGGCCAAAATACAAAACTCCAATTTTAGTTGGCCTTTTCAGTCCCGGGATTATAACTGTGTCCTAGCGGCTTTCCATCTAAAAATTCATTCGTATCCGTGCATTACAGACAACGAGACATCTAAATATATGCATGTTTAGATATTTTATTACGAGCTTTCTGGCGTTTTTGATAGTGTATAATTTTTTTATGTGAAATTAATGAATTAAATTTAATCAACTTTAGTTCGAATTCGGGTTCGGGAGTCGGAATTTTTGAAAATAAAGGTCATTTTTGTGATCAGCGCCCCAAATTACCATAGACTTTTTATTTGAAAGTTTCGAGGGTGGTGGCAAAAAGGATAAGAACCAAAAAGCATTCCATTTTAACATTAAAATGAAAACATGGACTTTTAGCAAATTTCTTCATATCTTATTTAGAATGAAAAATTGTTTGTTTTATTTTTGTTCTGTTCTTATTGTGCTCCTTTTTGTGACATTTAACATAGTTGAGGCAGGACTCTGTTTTAGTAAACCTTCGACTCAACGAACGCAGAGTATGCAACCCTTTATTGAGCATCAATATTCTCCTCAACAAAGCATACACGGTTTGAATGAGAATCATTCACCTCCACCAGAAGAAGCGCGTGGCCATGGTAAAACTTATAAATAAAATTTTAACATAAATCTTAAAACTAAATTAAAAAAAAAAAAAAAAGTTTCGGGTTTGAAAATTTTAATTAAAACCCAAATTCTATATAGTTTATAAAGAAAATTTTATGATTTTTGACATTTTGCCATCGGGGTTTGGGCATATGATTGTGAGTAGGTAATAACTTCAGCGTTAATACATCATGCCGAAAAGCTTCATAAATTGAGTAACATTATTTTACAATTTTTTGCCATTAAATTTTGGGAAGCTTTATATAAAATTTCATTTCATTTAAATATTCAACTTTCCATGGTCGTTTTTTTCATTGAACTAAAAATGGGAAGGCTTATTTCGTAAGAAGATAGGCTCAATTAATCATCTAGAAAATTTGCGCTAACAATACTTTACGCGTCAGGGGTAGAGCGTGTCCGTAATCTGCGCATTTTTTAATTATTTTTTTTAAGTCATGGATGATGATTACGAAGAAAACTTTGACTGGATGCGCGTAGCAGCGTAAGTTTTTTTTAATGCTTTTATTATAAACAAAAAGTTTCAAAACAGTCAAAAAGTTTTTATACGAATTAAATAAAAAATGCTTTGTGGTGGTTTATATGCAAATCATTGAAAAAAGATTAAGGTTGTAGGAAATTTTCTACTTTGTCTATCTACACATGCTTTTCCTACAATACCCGTGTTCCAATCCACGGGCATGGGCTTTCCAAAATTTTCATGATCATAAATTTTTTCAGGCAAGCTGGAGTGTCAAACCAAGCAATGTGAGCTAAAAAATATTTTTTAAAACAATTAATAAATATCATAAAATAAATTATTCCTTTTAAATTCAAAAAAAAACAAATTTATAATTTGGTTTGATTGTTACCACCCGGGTTGAATTGTAATTCTTTCAAATAAAAGTTTTATTAGGTTTTTATATAAATTTTTAGACAAGTAAGTTATCAGTGCCGATAAGTGTCATCAGGGAAAATTAAAAAAAAAATTGGGTATTATTTTTAACCAGTTTTGATCTTAAAAATTGCGAATTTTTGCTAAATTTTTCTGTATCCTTTTTCCAAAAAAAAAAAGAAAAAACCTGAAATTTTCTTATCGAAATAAAAGTCTCTCTTTTCGAGTCCTTTTTATTGCTCTTGCTTTTCCCACTATACCCATGTTTCAAACTGTGCTTGTGCGTTTCGTAAAAAAGGCCACCCATACGCGTTTCGTAAAACTGTTAATAACAAAAATATAAAATTATTATTTTTATCCAAAATAATAAATGCCGTATTTTCTCTAATAGAAGCACCCTTCCAATAAAAGCACACCCGTGAGACTCATTGAAAAATAGAAGCACTGTGCTTCTATTAGAGGAAATATGGTAAATTGTAATAATTTTTCACGAGTAGCCTTTTTACGAAACGCGTCAGCACGGGTTCAATCCAAGTTGCGTGGGCTTTTCATGATTTTCATGTGGTTAATTTTTCAGGATAGAAGCGTCATCTGGAACATCGTGTGTTTAATATAAATTTAAACTTTTATGAATTTTTTGAAAATAAAAAGAAATGCATGAGCGTTTAAAAACAGGGGTCGGATATGTTCTTTTTTTAAAGAAATGTCCTTTTTTGGAGGGGTCGAATCTTTTAAATCAAAAATGTCCTTTTTTCAAAGAAATGTGCTTTTTTCAGCCTAATGATCATATTTTGTCCTTTTTTCTTACTGTGAGGTAAAAAAAGTAAAAAACATTACTATTTGTTACAATTTTTTAAGCGTTTTCTTAGTATTTTTCCAAAATTTTTCCCGGCGGCGCCTGTCGGCACCGCCGGACACTCAATCCTTTTTGAATTTTTTCAAAAAAAGGTAACGAAAATTGACCATTTTGGCGAAATTCTGTCAGCAAATGGGCTAGCAATTTTCAAAATTTTCCCCGGTGGCGCCTATCGGCACCACCGTACCACCTATCCCTGTAGTTTTTCTCAAAATTGAACTTAAAAACCCTCAAAAATTGGTCCTTTTTTGCCAAGATTTGTTACCAAAAAACTCAAATTTTTAAAATTTTCCCCCGGCGGCGCCTATCGGCACCGCCGACACTTCCTTTTTCGAAATTAAAAATTTAATGTTTCATTTCAAAGCCCGACGCCTAAAAATGGGTTAAGAGTCTCGCCATAAATATATTTACGATCTCACTTGACCCGAAATGTACGATTTGCTTATTTCCAGTCCAAAATTGCTCAAAATGATTATGGGTAATGTAAAATATAGTATTTGAACTCATTTACTTGCATAAATTGATGAACAATTGCTGCGCAATCATTTTACAAAAATGTCCTTTTTTTGACCCCAAAATCTTTTTTTTTGGACTGCATGTCCTTTTTTTGAAAATTTTAAGATTCGAGCCCTGTTTAAAAGCCCAAATTGATAATGCCAATCATTTTTGATAAATTTTCAAAGTATACAATAATCTTTGTAATTTTCCATCCAGGCTTTTATTTCGTTAATTCTCCAATGAAAAATTATTAGATTTTCTCTTTGCCTTTCTCTATTCTTTTTCAAAAAATACCTCGCATAATTTGTAAAAAAATTAACAGCCGATTTCTTAAAATATTACAATAAAAACCAAACCCAATATTTGCTAATCCTGATTACTGGTGATTTAACGAAAATGCATTTCCCCCATCTTCTGGATTGACTAATAATATAATTTTTATTATTTCAGTGAAACATCAAGTTTGAGTTCGAGACGACGATCTCTTTGTAAGTATTTCGGCGCCAACGTTTCGAGTTTTAGACACCTTCAAAAGAACATTATTTTTCTCTAAACATTGAATGACATGCTTTTGGAGTCATTCAAAAGCTGTATGGAGCACTAAGCTATTGAAAAACGCACAAACAAAATTCATAATTCTCATTTCGAAATAGCCTAAAAAATAATTTTCAAAATTTACAGATAATGATGCTGGTGCACTGTTTCATGGATGACTAAAACGCAATTGCTTTGCTTCTTATAATGATACTATCAAATTCATATTGTTACTTTTTTTTGAGCAAATAAACATTTTGCTATGAATGTTTACTTTATGCGTCGAAAAACAGGCTTTACCAAAAAAGTATAACAACAATTAGAGAAGCAATTTTTGGTGACTTTAGTTATGAAAAATGCCAAATAGTTACAAAATATTGCTAAGTCCACAATAATGAAATGCGAAAAAATTTTACCATTCTATCAAATAAAAAAACTTTCGTACCAATTATTACTTGCAATTACAAGCAGAGGGCTCCCAGATGTGAGGATTTAACCTCATTTTGTGTTTTTGTGAGGCCGATGAGGCTAAATTTTCAAAATGAATTTTGAGGTTTTTTGTGGTTTTTTCAAAAAACGGAGCAGAAAATCCAAAAAACTTACAAAAAGTCAAAAAAAAATCATTTTTGATGCAAAATCTGTTAACAAATCACGCCGAAATTTTCAAAAATTTTCCCGGCAGCGCCTATCGGCATCACCGGCTCCCTTTTCGCTTATTTCTCTCAAAATTGTTCTGAAAAAACTCACAAAAATTGCAAAATCTGTTACCAAAATACACCCAATTTTATTTTACAGCTAAATGAGTGTCTTTTAAAAATTTCATCTGCGAGCCTTGATTAGTGTGCGGCAAATGCGATTTTCGGTATTCGGTATCGGTATTTCGGTATAATACCGATACCGAAAAAGTACCGAAATTTCCAAAATATTTCGGTCGGTATACCGAACGGTATATACCGAAAAATACCGATACCGAAAAATACCGATAAAAAAAATTCGGTAATACCGCGGTATTTCGGTATTTTTTAAAAATTACTATTTATATTAGCAAATTTTTTTTAGTGGCTTGAAAATACCTGTCTATTGGGTTCATTAAAAAAGTTATTCGAATCCATAAGTTTCCAACTATTTATTCACTTTGATTCCACTATTGCTTAGGACAAATGAGTGCCATTTTGAATATTAATCTCTATACAAAATTGTCAAAAGATGAGGCACAATGTAACCAATGCAAAAAAGTTATTAAAACCAATTTTGGCAGTACAAGCGGCCTAAGAGTTCATTTGAAACAACATGCTGAATATTTGGAGGTGTTTAAGAAAGGTCTGCCAAAAGTTGGTGCCATTTCATTGGATAAATTTATAACAGTGCGCGGGTCAGGTTATTTTCCTTTGTTAAAGTGCACGAATGTTTATTTTATTTAGGAGAAGTGTCAGCATTGGACAAGCAAGTAATTCACTTCATCGCAGGCACAAATTCTTCCTTCAAGTCGATCAACCACCCAACATTCCACACACTTTTTTCTAACAACCACCCGCTCAATAAACTTAAAGACGAAAAACACTACAGAACATGGGCATTGCCAAGAGTGTATGACAAAGTTAAGGATGCTGTCCGACAACAAATTGACGCGGCTGATTTTCTTTCATTTACGACTGACATTTGGTCAAGCAGCAAAACAAATGATTCATTCATCAGGTAATTAGCTCACAGATGTATAAAAGGCCACCTATCTCATTTAATTGATTTTTTAGTTTGACTTGTCATTGGATTACGCAAAAGTGGGAACGAAAACAGTGTGTAATTGCAATGAAACCGTTTCCTGGTCAGCACACCAGCACACGTGTATTTAGGGAAATTCTGGATGATTGGGGGATCCCCGATTCCAAATGTCATGTTGTTTTGCGCGACCATGCGAGCATAGATTCGCAGGGCAAGAAAACAACAGGTTTCGAGTAATTAATTTAAGCGTGGAAAATTCCCATTGTAATGGAAGGATTTATGCTGTTGGGCACTATTTGGACCCTCGCTTCCGGGACCAATTTGTTCCTAACGTGATCGGTTTTCAAGCAAAGGTTGAAGCGTGGATCAAGGCCGAAATTGGCTTCGACGAGAATGAAAATATTCAGCCATTGGGTGAACCAATTGATGAAGGTTCGTGTGAAATTTTGATATACGATGTGTTAATATTTTGTTTTAGTGCTTGATGAACCCTTAGCAAAGAAGAGATTTGGTGATTTTTTTTCCTCGCGTTCGCAGAAATACCAATCAAAAACTCCAACAAAATCGCCATCAACATCACAATGCCATTTTCAGCCGTCCGATATCGATTTGGAATTTGCACTTTACAGAAAAATGCCACTTCAACTGCTGGACAGCAATCCCCTTTTATTTTGGAAAGAATTTGAAAAACAATTTGTTTTGTTGGCACCTATCGCACGACGATACCTGTCCAGTCCGGCTACTTCGGTCGCATCAGAAGAAATGTTTTCAGTGGCCAATGATGTGTACAATTACCGGCGTTCAAGATTAGATCCGTTTACTGCGGAAAAACTTGTTTTTCTTCACAAAGCGTTACCATTTCTTCATTATAAATATTGATTTTAAGTCGTTTTTCCAATCTTCTCACTATCTGTACTCAAATGTCCTGTTTTTACTAGTGCATATTAATCCCGAAATACCGAAAAATACCGCGGTATTTAGGATTTTTCGGTCGGTATACCGAACGGTATATACCGAAAAATACCGATACCGAAAAAATACCGAAATTCCCAAAATATTTCGGTCGGTATGACGAACGGTATATACCGAAAAAATACCGAACGGTATACCGAAAAATACCGCGGTATACCGATACCGTGCCGCACACTAGCCTTGATCATTTGCATTTGTTTTTTAAGGAATTTTACATTTTTTGCTAGTGAAGAACTCCCAAAATAGAGACATTATTATTTTAGCGACGATAAAGCCAAAAAAGTGATTTTAGTAACGAATGGTAACGTTAAACCAAAAAATTTCACGCGAACCAAATGTATTTTTCTTGCATTTCTCATCAATAAAAAGCCAGAAAAAAAAAATTAAATCACTAAATTTGCTTCCTTGCTTATAATATTTGACAAGTATAATAGTCCGTTTTTATTTATTTTCAACATTTTCCACATTGCAAATCCCTGGAAAGTTATTTCGAGCAGATAATGGTATTGATAAAGGTGACTGATTTTGCGCCCCTACATTTGCGCCCCGCACATTTGCGCCCCGCACATTTGCGCCCCGCACATTTGCGCCCCAACATTTGCGCCCCGCACATTGCGCCAAAAATTAATAATTTCTTCCATATAAAACGCCTTCCCCAAGGGCCAACGGGAGATTAACTAGTTATCAGTAATTAGTCAATCGAATTGTCAATTCCTTTTGTAGTTAGGCGATATAAAATTGCGTGTAGGTGTCTAAGCCAAACATGCCCGTCGCGTTCTCGGCCGGTCAAATTGAATGACTAATTCTCGGATTGCCCTGTCGTTTCCAAGTACTTTTTTGAACGGGCTACTTCGGCTACAGGCTTCGTTAAATCAAGTTCATATGGCCTCATTTTGTTCCGTTGGTACTCTTCTTCGTCTTTGATACGGTTTATAAATCTTAACTTGTTTTTCTCATGATTTTTCCCCTCTTTGTTTTTTTACGTTGCCAAAGGTTTCGGTTGCCACATCAAAAGACTCAGTTTTTTGAAATCCCTAATTAAACAAATAAAAATTAAAAATATTTTTTTTATTTACTTCGAGCCATAAACTTTTTATATTAGCAGTGCAATTTAGTATTTTATTTCTTTGTTGTCTGTCTATCTGTTCAGCGTTCAATTTTTAAATTGCTTCTCCTAAACACTCTTGATGATGTATTATTGGACGCGTTGAGGTAATCTCGCTATTTTCATTAATTATTGCGTGTGCAATCGTCGGGTCTCTGTGTTAATTTTTAGTCATTTTTTTTTAATTTTCAATAATACCGGGTATTTTTTTTGTTGTTGAATAATTTGACATTTCATACATAAAACATAAAACTTTTGCTTGTTAGTTAATGTGACGCCAAATTTTCTCCAATTATTTTCCTGTTCGGTTACAATTAGAAACAATTTTTCTCTATCATTTTTTGTTGTACATTGTTTTGCGACATATGTTTCTTTTTCCTCAACGTTCGTTGCATTTTTTCCAATATTTAATTTGATTTTAGAAAGATATCTTTCCAATGTAGGTTTGCTAAGCTTTAGTGATGACTCATTATTTATTTTTTGAAGTAGTTCATTGATTGTGCGGATTTCACGAATTTCATATTTATTTAAAAGAACTTTTATTGTCTCATCATTGAGAAAAGAGTCAAAGTAAGAACCACGCCTCCTCCAGTAATGCTATCGTAAATCCGATTTTTAAAAAGGCAAATGAATAAAATTAATAATATAAAATAAACAGATTTTGATGGCCCATTCATTGTAAAAATTGGAATTAGCTATAATAAATTTGGTTAATATAAGTAAATTTATATTAGATAGATTGACGTAAGCTTTTGCATTAGTAATCAATAATTGTTTCTTTTTATTATAATATTACGCAAATACATGTTTATATTAATAATTTAATCGCATAGTTATATGACTTTGGTTATTTTTTCATCGCGCGAATGTTTTTTTCTTGTTGATACTGTATTATTTGATGGTTTTTTATATAACGCCCAAAAACACAAAAAAATCCATTTGATGGTTTTTTATATAACGCCCATTTTGATAGCTTTTATATAACGCCATTTCGGTTTCCCTAACCACTTAATTGAGCAATGAAAGGGTTCAATTTTTGAAAATTAAAAATTTTGAAAAGACTCTGCTTCAAGGTGGTCACCTCTTAAGCCAAAAATGCTGACGTCAAGACTCAAAAATGCCTATTTGAGGTTTCCAAATTTTACGAGCATTAAAAACGAGGGAAATAAAACCTTGATAGCAGCTTACAAGACCTTTGTAAGACCACAATTAGAATATGCCACTGAAGTTTTGTAACCCAATTTTTAAAAAAGACAAAGATAAAATTGAAGGGGTTCAAAAATTTTTACCAGAAAAACATTCAGAAAATGTAGTTTTATTTATAAAAGTTATAGCGAAAGACTTGAAATTAGTGGTCTACATAGTTTGGTTTTCAAAAAGTTGGAGACTAAGGTTCGGTTTTCAAATAAAGTTGGACACTAGGGTTCGGTTTTCGAAAAAAGTTGGATACTAGGGTTCGGTTTTCAAATAAAGTTGGACACTAGGGTTCGGTTTTCAAAAAAAAATAGGCGGTTAGTTATTTCTTTTTTAATGAGACGCAGTTGGCCCTTTTAGTACTAAGACGCAGTTGGCCAGACGCTATTGGCGAGACGCATTTGGCCAGACGCAGTTGGCGAGCCAAAATTTGTTAAAAAGAGCGGTCGGCTATTTTCAATTTTTCCGCCAGTGGCGTCTATCGGCACCATCGGCCTTCTATTTTTCGATGTACTTTTTTGACTTTTATTATATCAAATACTTGGAAATCTAAATGTGAAGACGGCTTAATAAAGTAATCATAAAAAAATTGGACCCGATACTTCTCCAGGTCGAAAAACTTGGACCCGGATCCGAACCCGGCATCTTTGGGTCCGGCAATACCCGGCCGAAAAAACCCGAAACCGCTCAACCCTATGTGAAAGGCGGTCACGAAAAGTTAAAGTAACTAACTTGGTTATAACTATTTTTCAGTCTTTATTTACATTTTTTACCACTTTTTCTTTTTTAAAAAGAATGAAAAAAATTGTCGTAATTTGGAAGGGTTTTAGGTTTGCATACTTAGCATGATAATCTTAGGAAGATAAGGCTGGTCCGCAGTTAAGCACTTTTCCACTGGTCCAAAGTTGTGCTGGTCCGCAGTTGAGCTGTACCCTAAGTTTTTTTTCTGGTTAATAGGCCTTTTTGGAGTTCTTTTTTTTTAATTTTTGGGTTTTGATTTTATTTGATTTTCTGGTTCGATTATTTCATTCTGCTTACTTTCAGTTTCCGTGAAGAAACGAGCTCGCAAAGTAAGTGATATATATATATATATATATATATATTATACTATGCTTATGGTAATTCAATAATCGCCTAACTTTTGGCATTTAGTTTTTGTCGAATTTTCGATTTAGTAATTAAAGTATCATAATCCTATGAATTATAGCCATATTTTAATGCAATATGAATATATAATATAAATTTCGTTGTTTTATTAGACAGACCCTTCGTGACTAACATATTATTACAATTTGTTTAGGTGAAGTAACTAATAGAGATTCGGCACCACGATCTTCTGATTCGAGCTCGTATGACAGTATGTTTAACAAAGTTTTGTTTTATTTTTAAGTTCACAACTCTTTTTTTGATTTTGAAAAAGATTTTTATTTTAAATATTTCCATAATCAAAACAATGATTAGCAAAAACATTTTAAAATATACATAAAAAGTTTACAGTATTTCTAATATCCAAAATTTAACATCCAAATGTTTTGGCAAATTTTTGTTTTTTAAAAGGGCTGTCTGTTGAAATTTATTATGCTATGGGGCCCCCCATTCTTTAGCATTGACCAAAATGCGATTAGGACTTAACAAACAAACAAAAAATTTAATTTAATTTTTATATAAAATAATTCCAATCATTAATAATCCACAGATAACCCGATCGTTCTAAATATCAAAGGAAACAAACTAGAATGGCGCTATTAGCCGAACGAATAAGAAACAAAATTTTTGATGACTATTTTTGCCTTCTTATGAACCATTTGATTGTTGCACTTTGTAATGTTACTATATAATGGCTCGAATTTTTTTTCTTTAAAAATTTTATTCACTAAAAAAAGCCCAAACCGAGAATTAAAATCTAGCAACAGCTATGAGACCCTAAGTTTTTTAAGAATTTAAATTATGACGGTCTTAAGACATTCGATTCCTTCACTAAAACCTTTTAACCATTCACTTTTTTTACCAACAAAAAAGAGTCAAAAATGAAAAAATATATTTACCAAACTTTCTTTTCAAAACTTTCCAACCAAAAGAATGAATCTCACGTTCGAGCCCTCAAACTGAAGAATTTTAAAAAATGAGCAGCATCGATGCTTTTAAGAAGATTAATAATTATCAGTAAAAACTTAAAAAATCATCCAACCAGTTGCTCTAAAGTAATAAGTCATTGTCTTATCATTTTCTTTTTTTTTACTGTCCGAATGCCCACTATCCGATTGTTTTACGTTTTTTGCCATTAAAATTTTCGAAAGCTTTGCACAGTTTTTTGTCAAATTTCATTTAAATATTCAACTTTCCTTTGTCGTTTTTTTCATTGAATTAAAAACGGGAAGGCTTATTTTGTAAGAAGATAGGCTTGCATAATTATCTAGAAAATTTGCGCTAACAATACTTTACGCGTCAGGGGTAGAGCGTGACCGTAATCTGCGCATTTTTTAATTATTTTTTTTAAGTCATGGAAGATGATGACGAAGAAAACTTGACTGGATTGATCTGTGGTAGTTTATATGCAAATCATAGAACAAATATTAATGTTGTAAGAAATTTTGAGATTTTGTCTATCAAAACAAGCTTTTCCTGAATAGTTATCAAAAATGCCAAAATAGTTACAAAATATTTCTAAGTCCTAACTATGAAAAGCGAAAATTTTTACCATTCTATCGAATAAGAAAAAATTTTGTTCCAAATTATTGGTTACAATTAATTACAAGTGAGGTAGCTTTCAAAATATGTGTTGTAAATCAATAGTCTTGTTCACTATCACAAGAAGTGAGTGGCGCATAAACAAATTTTGCATATAAAAAGCCAGAAAAAAAAAAATTAAATCACTAAATTTGCTTCCTTGCCTATAATATTTGACAAGTATAGTTAAAAATAAAGCCCCTAAAGGTATAAAAAAAAAATCCGAGGCATTTTTATTCAAGCGAAAACATTTTACCCTTTTGAACGTAAGAAATTTTCCGAACACCCAATGATGACAACCATCATCATCATCCTCATCATATTCGACATTTTCATCTCTTCTGGCCCTTGTTTTTTGGCCCTCTTATTCCTTCGCTTTTTGCTTATGCCTTCTTTGCTGCGGCCATCTTCTTCTTGGCCAAGAGCATAGCCGACGAGCGGGGCGGGCACGGACAGTAGCCGCTGTCTTTGCCCGGCGGTCCCGGTACGCCGGGCTGTCCAGGCTGACCAATGTTGCCAGGCAGGCCGGGAAGACCAGGTGCACCAAGTGGACCGGGTGGTCCTTCACCTCCGGACTGTCCTTGGGGGCCTTGACCTCCGGGGTTTCCGGGTTGGCCAGGCGACCCGGGCGCTCCCTTTGGGCCAGCAATGGTGCGGCTAAAAAAATCTTTAATCCTTTCGTAACTCCATTGAAATGCTTACAATACAACTCCGTTTGCCCCAGGCTGTCCGGGTTGGCCAGTTGCTCCAGCTCGTCCGGGTTGTCCAGCCGGTCCTTGGGGTCCGGGCGCGCCTGATGGTCCCTGGCCTCCGCCTTGAGCGGGTGCACCGGGCTGTCCAGGCGCTCCTTGCTGTCCGCGCGGTCCCTGTCCCCCGGGGGTGCCCGGCGGGCCGGCCGGGCAACGCGGGCAAGGAATGTTCTGGGGTGGGCACGGGGGAGCTGAAAAAGAGCGCTTTATTCAATAGCAAAAATATTACCCAACAGCAGCTTACCAGGTTGACCAGGGGCTCCTGGCTGTCCGGGCTGTCCCGCGCCTCCAGGCTGTCCTGCTTGACCAGGCGGTCCGTACGGGCCAGGCGGTCCAGGGGGACAGTTTGGCCGCTCCGGAGGACCACAATGGCAGTGACCGGGCAGTTGACGCTTGGCACGGAAGATGGAGCTGAAAGGGTTGGCACGGGGCTTCGACGGCGTCGACACGGCCACTTGCACGTCCATCAAGTCAGTCCAAGCCGAGTCGGTATTGACACGGAATGCCTGCAAAAATGGGGCGCAACATTCGAAATTTATGGGCGTAGTATACCTCAACTCCATCGCGCACTTTGTTGCTCAGTTGGCTCATGTCCGAGTACAGAGAGGGCAGAGTGACCACAGTTGAGATGATTGCAAGCAGAGAGCACACCGAAGCAATGCCCAGAACTACGTGAGTCTCTTGCATATTTAAACTGAATTTTTTTTTCTTCAAATCACTAATAATTTTATTTAATTTATTTGATAAATAAAATTTTTAATTAACAAATTATTATTATTATTGTTTGAATCGAGAATTAATACACTTGCTGCGGCTTTTATATGGACCCAAATGGTCGTGCAAAAACCATGCAAATTGCTGCCATAATGACATTTTGGTTTCACTTCTTTTTCCATTTTCATTTTAATTCGTAAAGCAATTTTTTCAGGACATTAAATATCATCGATGTGGAACCGTTTTATGTTCGTTGGCGTTGCGCGAAAAGGGTCATTTGTCTTTAATTGCGCTGCCCTTTCCCCAATTTTCATCGCAACTTTTCCACAAAAAATTGGAAAGCGACAAATTTATGATTTTTAGCTAATTAATTACGACAAGTTCATTATTTATTAGGTTCTTTATTTCTAATGAATCCTAAAGATTGTATTCTTGCTTCAGGGTTTCTAAAAAAGGATTTGAAATGTTATAAAAAGAGGGAAGTATCGAGAGGACTTTTTTCGAAATCAAAAATTATTGCAATTTAAACAAAATTTTCACAGAGAGAAAATTTATTTATGGGGTCACATGTTAAATTGTTTTAACTTATTGAACTTAACTATAATACCAATTATCTGTTTAAATGTGCAAACAAGAAAATATCGTTTATTTATTTAAATAAAAAATTTCGATTGTCGCCTCGTTAGCTCAGTTGGTAGAGCGTGAGACTTTTAATCTCAAGGCCAGGGGATCGAGACCCCTACGGGGCTTTATTTTTTATTTGGGTTTAGTTATGTTTTTAGAGACTCTCTTTGACTTGGACTACTTTTGATTAATGTAAATAAAATCTAATTTTTTTTTCTTTTATTTTTTTAAAGTGTTATATTATAAACAACAAGATCTTATTTATAAAAAACCAGACCAGTCATTCCAACTTCGGTTAAACCTGTCCGTCGATCGAATGAAATTAAAATTGCAAAATTTGACCTATTTAGGGGTTTATTCGCCATGTTCTTTATTTAAGTCACAAATGTTCGTACAGTTTTTGAACTAACTTCCGCCCGAAAAAAATTTTTTTTACAAAAAAAAAATTAAAAATATCAAATTATGGTATTGACCAACGTGGTGAAAACCCTAATGACCGACAACAAAGAATCATGAGTATTTGTTTCCTTTTTTTGTCCTTAAGTACGGAATTTTTTAACAAAACTTTTTTTAAGGCTAACTTTGGTGCCGGGACCAGTGAGTCGTCGATTATCAAGCTCTTTTCATGCCCAAAAAAATGACTTTGCTCCTGGGAAAAAAAATAGGAGCATTATACACAAATAATGGCTTACCTTTTAAGCAAATTTGGGTTTGAAAATATTTTTTTCGCTTTTCATTGAAGTAAATTGCGTAAATTTATTCAAATGTAATCAAAAATTATAAAAAAAAACATCTTATAATCATAGTAAGTGAGGTGCCGTTGAGAGAATTTTTATTGCCTTCTTCCTTATAAAATAATTTAATAATTTCCATTCGTTTTTTTAGTTTTTCTTATTTTTATTTTTTATTTTTTTCTAACCATAGAAAAGACCATTGATATAATAAATGTTTTATATAAAAAAAAATTTTAATTTGATCAATAATATTAAAGCAATTCTCTTTCCCAGACAAATATTTTAATGCATTTGTCTTCGTTTTTTCTCGATTACCAATGTTTAACTGGAAATCTTTTTCCATTATGTCAATATGAACGCGTCAAATAATTTCTAAATTTTGCATATTTTGTAAAAAAATTTTTTTGGGCTTTCAAAGGATTTTACAATAATTAAAGAAAAGGCAATTAAATTTATAATCATATGGCTTTTAAAAATAGGGTGTATATGACATGTTTGAAAATTTACTCTAACAATTAAAAAAACCACTATTTTTTAGGTGACTTTAATAATAAAATTAACTAAATGATAGCATTATAATTTAACAATTTTTTTAGCTATGAAAATATACTTATTTACATTTCTTATTCTTCTCAAATGTATCGGCTGCAGCTCTAAAGAACTGAAAATTTGTGCCATTTATGAGACGGCGATGCCAACGCGTGAAACGGAAATTAATTTAAATTTGGTTAAATTAAATAGAAAGGAAGAAAATATCGAAATTAGACAACAAATTCAACAAAACAAAATGTGTTTTGAATTTAATGTTCCACCAAATGGCAAAAGTGTAAAATTCATTGAGTGCACATTTGACATTTTGATAAAGCCGGTCAAAAAGGAAGACGGTACTCAAACGGATGATGGCAAAATTTCTAAAAAATCAATGGAGAACGCCAAAACTATTGAAGAACCAATGGACAACCACGGAACTATGCACAGGAAAGTGCAAATTGGCTTGTACGAGGGTGATCCATTGAATGATGAGCATTTTGTCGTCAATTTGGGCAAAATTTACCATCCTGGACTTTATTTGAATCGTCGTCTTTTTGTAGAGCCAAAAAGTTGCGAAAACGAGAACGACGATAGCAATGCCAGTTATTATGCACTTTTATATTTCGATGGAGAGAAAACAGCAGAGAATGAAGACAATGGGGAGAATCCTATCAGTTTTGTGGCATATGCACCGCTTGAAAAGACTAAAGGAGAAGCATCGGCACATGAACAACAGCAGACATTTATGAGCAAATTGAATGTAAAATCATTTATAAGATTATATTTATAGCGGTAAAATTTCGATATTAACGCTTTTTGCTGATTTTCTTACAAAATTGCAATCGGGGATCGATAAATTTTCCTGGTTTTCACAAGTATCCTTTAGATTAGCTAAAAAAAATTAAATCGGTAAATTCAAAATATTTAAAAAATCAATAAATTTACTAATGTTACAGTACTGTTCTATTTTAGTTTCGAAAAAAATTCATTTAGGTTTTTTCATTTTGTTACTTCTTTTTTTATGTTTCTTCAAGCTTTGATTTGTTGGGTTATATTTTTAGTTCGCTGAATATCATTTCTCAATTCCAATAGAGGAGAAGCTCCTATTGCATCCGAAAATCAGTGATTTAAAATTGGACATTTTAAAATATAAAAAGGTATTGTTTTTCCAAAAAATTACTATATTACTTGGAACAGATTTATATATTTGCAAAATATCAAAAATAATACGAAAAAATTTTATATTTTTGAGCGATGAATTTTCTATTTTTGTAGTAAATGTATGCTAATCTGAAAGATCGATTCCTAAATATTTTTTCAAAACAGCAAAAAATAAAATAGCCCCTATTTAATGGGATATGCAAAACCCTAAGCAAATAATTTCCTAATCATTCCCTATTTTTTAAACCTTGCAATTATTAGAATTACAAAAACAAAGATGAATTGTCAAATGAAACAAGTACTTTTAAATCGGATGAGAAGGAACCCAATCAGCCGAATGATTGTCAAATTTGTTTAGAACCTTTGGACAGTGAAAAAATGAAATTGCACGAAGTACCGAACAAAATGTCTGAGGTAAATTATTGCAAAAAATAATTGATCTTTTGCAAAACGATTTAGCATGCATTCCACAATGATTGCCTTATAAAATGGTTAAAAATCAAATTATTTTAATTATATTAATTAAATAATTGATTCATTTGTTAAAGGATTGAAACTAAACATAAAATTCGTTGCCCGCTTTGCAATTGGGAACCAAAATTACTAATGGTACAGAAATAGAAAATAATAAAAATAATTTAAAATATTTCAACATTTTTTTGTTAAAATTTTTAAAATACACTATTTTTCCGTCTTTTTGATTATATATTTAGACTACAAAGATTCATACAATTTTTGATGGGTCTGCTGGCTTTGCTCCGGCTTTGAGTTTGAATTCGTTGGCAATTTTATTTATGATGGCCAACGGCCAATTGGAAAGTGACAAATTTAAGCAAACTCAAGCAAAAAATATTATTAAACATGGCAAACGAATTTTAAAATTTAATGGACAAAAGATGCTGTTTATAATTTCAAAGATTGAATTTTTGAAGGTTGTAAAAGTATCATCAATTGAGGATTTGTTCAAGATTGGAGTGGAAGGATTCGAAGATCAACCGGCAATACACCAAATTGTGAAGTTAATTTTGGACAGAGACGATGACCCATTGGGCAAGAATTTCTTTGCAATAAAAATGATTGAAATGTCCCTTACAATCAAACACATTTTGAACACTTTTGCCGAGAACAGTCTGGAAAATTTACAACGCATTAGCCAAGGCTTTTGATTGTATAACTCATGTTTGAAACCATTCACATTTATTCCATCATTTTTTTAAGCCCATTTCGGAAGATGAACTATACACAGATTTTTGGGTGTTCTATCGAATTGCTCCGGGTAAAAAAAGGGGATTAAGCAATTCCTATTTGTTTCTCTAATGGTCGCTAAGCATTAAAATCTCGATTTTAATTTTATGTTATCGAATTGGAATAACGGAAAAAAAAGTTCTCGGCTCTATCATCTTTATGGGGTCCAATCACTTTTTTATGCGTAGATTTTTATTCGGATGCATTTCAATACCCAATCTAAACTTGTTTTTTCTAATAGCTTTCTGTCGTTTCTGTCTTTTTTTTTTTTTGTTAAATTTTTGCATATAAAAGAAAGTTTCTTTCTTTCATGTTGGTATATATCATAAAAATAAAATATTCCTATAGTATTTTTTTTTGGTGTTTAATTGTTTCATAAATAAGCTGTTTTTATTTAATTTAAATAACATTGACACCGTCCGCTCGCCATTTTTACCTTTTCTTAGCTTTCCATAATTTAATTAAGTTTAAAAAATTTGGCTATTCATATCTAAACCAAAACCAGTTAGAGCTACCGGGTGATTGGTTATTTAAGAACGATTTTATAAGACGTTTTTGTGATAAATTTAAAAACCGTGAAATTTGAAGCTACTTATTTCCAAGACTGTACTTGGAAATGGGAAATTTCCCATGCGGGTAAAAAAAGTTAAATTACTCATTTTTTTGGTCAAAGTCTGTTAATAAAGCAAATCTAATTTTCAAAAATTACCCGGTGGCGCCTATCGGCATCACCGTACACCCATTCGCATAGGTTTTCTCAAAATTTATTAGGGATGTGCGAGAAATGATTTTTACCGGGAATCGAGAACCGAGACCGAGACCGGGAAATGACCCCGAGAACCGAGACCGAGACCGGGAAATGACCCCGGGAACCGAGACCGAGACCGAGACCCCAAAAAACCCGGGAAATTTCCCGAGTCGGGAACCGGGAACCGGGAAATTTTTAACAAAATGCAAAATTTTGTCTAAATTTGTATTATTTTTTGAACAAAAGCAATTATATGATTCTCTAAAATTAACAGCAAGATGCATGGTCTTCTGAAATATATATTGCTTGCGAATTATGTACATATTTCCGTCAGATTTTTTGGATAGATTGGACTTTGAGACAGTAGATGAAAATTTTCAAAATATGAATGTATTTTATTTAGTATCAAATATTGACAAAAAAGGACTAATTTTTGGATTTTAGGGGTAAAGTTTGAGAAAACCTATGTGAACGGAGGTCTGGTGTTGCCGATAAGCGCGACCTGGGAAATTTTTGAAAAATATATGAATTTGTTAAAATTTGCTAAAAAAATTAGTAAATTTTGAGTCCTTTAGATTCAAAAAGATTAATTAGTGCGGTGGTGCCGATGGGCGCCGCCGGAAACTTTTTTTCAAAATTTGGTTAAATCATTAACAGATTTGGACCTAAAAAAGTCAAATTTTAGTCTATTTTTTCAAATTTTAAGAAGCGAGGGTCCGGCATCCTTAAAATTTTGAAAATCATTACTAACAACAAATTTTGCTTCACCAGAAAAAAATCAATTTTTCTGAATCAAAATGAAATCCCGATCGTGCCTTCAATTCTTTTTTTGCCATTTTGGAGCCGTTTTTAAACGAATCTTTATAAGGTAAAATATAAGATCTTTAAAATAAAAAACAATTTCAATCATCAAAATTGAAACGAAAAATTAAAATTTTGGTAAGGAATTCCTCTAATTTGCCAGATTTGTTAGCAGATATAGACGAAAAAAAGGTCACTTTTTGGGAATTTTTAAGATTATTTTGAAGAAATCCAGAAATAATTTGGCATATCATACTTGCAAAGTAAAAATACTCAGGAAATTTGGAAAAAAAAATCTTTACATCATGTGTCTGTCTGTCTGTCTTTGACCCCAAAGCCATCTTTAACAGTGCAAAAATTTCCCGGTTTCCGAGAAACAAAACCCGAGACCGAGAACCGAGACCGAGACACGAAAAACCCGGGAAATTTCCCGAGTCGGGAACCGAGAACCGAGAGTCTCGCACATCCCTAAAATTTATCTCAAAACTCTCATAAATTAGTTCTTTTTGTTCAAAGATTGTTAGCAAAAGCACTCAAAATACAGTATAATGGACGTAAATACATTAAAAGATACCAATTGATAAAGATGTATATTGTTTAAATATGAAGGTAGCAAATTATACACGCCATTGGAAATATATTCGGCATAACTGACGTAGATAAATTAACAGATATGTATGAATTATAGACACCAGATGTATATAGGATAGGAATATAAAAGACCATAACAAATATATGCGGAATAAGGCAAATACATAGCTATTGGAAAACACGAATATACTCAAAAATGATAATGAAAAAAGGCTTATAAAGTCTGCTTGTATAATATATACTTACTTGAATTTTATAGTCAATTGATACAAATTACAGTATATTGAGTGTGTAGGTAATTTTGTATTTTCGAGACGGTAGTACCTGTTCTTTCCCATATTGTCATTGTGGATAAAAAGTGGTGTCTCTATTTGCATTCTAAGGACAGGAAGGAATGGGTTAACACCCGACAAGCAGGCGACCCGTCAGGCAAAACAGACCTCCATCCCCGAAGACAATGGTGTATGTTTTCAAATTTCAAATTTATTCAAATAAAAGAATCCAAAAGAAGGACAAAAACCGCTTATACCTTTGGATGAGGGTGGTCAGACATCCAATTGTTTCTTGAGTTTGATTCTTATACTTTGAATTGAACTTGTAGATGTAAACAGAAAAAGAAACTAACTTTTTTTTTAGTCTGCTGTCATTTATGCAACAAGAACAAAAATAAAAAAGATGTAAGTTATGCGATTATATGCTAGTCAAATTTTTAAATCAGACGCCCGATGGACATAAATAAAAAAGGTTATGATTGTTAATGCGGTTACAGTTAGTCCTTCTTTGTTGACTTCGTAATCAGTCGATCAATAGACCTAAAATCATTGGTAAAGTCGACGTTTTCTTTCCGTTGCTGAAGCACTGTTGCCAGCACATTCTTGTTCGACTGCAGAACTGTTGTTCGCAGGCCCAACGTAAAACAAATTTTCCTTTTTTCGAGTCTTTCTCTCGTCCAACTGCTTACCATATGCCAAAAATTTTGGCTCTTCGACGACCAGTATTTCAGCACCGTGAGCAGAACCAACCGGACGTTTTGCAGGTGGTTGTGGGGTCCAAAATGAGGTGTGTGCGATGGACTGAACGGGCGACAATGAAGCACCTGTGCGGAAATGCCTTTTGGAGGGAACGGATTTGTTGCCCCCCATTTCAACCAAATTAGGCCGAGACGCTGTGGTTACGTAAGCAGAGCCAAATGTTCGCCTTGCTGGTTGCTGTTTCTGATTCCGAAAAGTGGCCTGTGTGATGGGAGCGGACGACGCTGAATCACCAATGCCGGGAATGCCCTTTGCCATGGGATTGATTTTTCCGGTTGGATTTTTTGGTATGCGCAATACTGGCGGTACAAGCAGACGTAGATCTGTCGGAAATTTAAAGCGTAATACATAGAATAACATTTTTTTTTTTGCTGAAATCCTCAAATGTCTGGAATATCCTCAAATGGTGGGCCCTCAAAAGTCGTTCCTCAAATGTTGGGCAAAAAAGACGAAATCGTGCGCGCCTTGCGTCATCCTTCAGCATGACAATGCGCATCTCACGTCGCAACCATGTACAAAATGGCAAATCAAGAGCTTGGCTGGGAAGTTTGCCACATCCCGCGTATTCACTGGATGTAGCACCAAGTGACTATCACTTGTTCAAATCCCTGTCCAATGCGCTCGCCAGAGTCACACTCGAAAATGCCGCGGCACTCTACAATTGGCTTGGATGAATTCTTCATGTCCAACCCACCAGATTTTTACAAGAGGGGAGATTGAAATACTGCCCACACGTTGGCAGGAGATAGTGGACAATGCGGGGGAATTCATTATTGATTGATTCAACGTCTTTTTACTTATTTTTTCTTGCAATATGAGATGAGATAATTATGAAACATCCCAATAATTCAAAATCTCCTTAAGAAATTGTTTAAATAATAAGTCGGCTCATAAGCTCATCAGAGGATAAACCATCCAAATATTTAGATGTGAACCAAAAATGGGATAAGCAAGAGTAACCTCCATTTTTTAATCAAATTATTTATTTTAATAAAAAAATTATCAAAATTGCTTTATTTCATTGCCAAGACCGAAAAACTATTGAAAAATTGGCAGGTCTTAGCCACTCCACCATAATGCACCAAAATATTTTTGTTTTAATAAAGACCCTAGATTATGTCGGCGAGTTAAAAGTTAAAAAGCAACCATTTCCATTGTCATTTTTCATGTCTTAATTTAAAAGATTTTCGGCACTGCCTAACTGCTTAGGCGCATCCTTTGCACAATAAGTTTTCTTATTACCAAAAATTCATTTGTTTTTTTAAAGAAATGTAAACAGAATATGTGGAAATAAACCAATAAACGTTTTCGGTTGTGTGTGTGAGAAACCCTAAACAGAGTGCCACTGACAATGAGAGTTGCAAAATTAAGGCGCAATAGCTTAGCACTTGCCATTTGGTTGTTTGGGTGGCACCCAATCTGGTGACCAACAATCGCATTGCCCAATTGGAAACCCACCCCGAGCGTAAGGGTTGTTTACCCCCAACCCTAGGGGTTATTTAACCCCAATCGGTAGCATAGAACATAACCCTCAAGTTTCGGGTTAAATAACCTGGTCAAAGACCCCTGAGGGTCGGGGTGATTTTTGATTGGTAGCATAGGACAGCAACCCTGGGCGTTTAACCCCAAGGGTAGGGTAGAATTTTAACCCTGCTCACTAGCAGGGTTAAAAAGTTACCCCTAGAATTTAAAAGCTTTTAGCTCGAGTTAAGCATTACAGAAAATTCCGAAATTTAGGAATAACATTAAATAGAGTCTTTTTGATCTAAAATATTTTTTACAAAATTTTTCTATCTGATTTTAATGTAAAAAATGTTTCTTCCAAACATGCTTAGATAAATCAGAAAATTTAACGAAAACGAAGTGCAATTTCTTCACGCCGATTTTTCCCGGCAATTCTCTTTTGTCTTTCATTAAGGGCAATTTCTTCATCATTTTCACCAATTCTTAGCACTTCAGCCTCAGGCTGCTGGTCATCAAATTCGACTTCAGGAACAGGAAGTCGAAATCGAACTGCCAAATTATGCAAAACAGCGCATGCTATAACAGCCTTTGGAATTTGTTGTAGTTTAATTCTGCATCCACTATGCAGAATGCTCCAACGTCGTTTTAGGATACCAAATGTGTGCTCAATCTTAGTCCTCCCTTTTGCATGGGCATAGTTGTAACTTTTCTGATAATCATTGACAGGATTTAAATACGGAACAAGCAACCAATTTCTCAGCGGGTAACCACTGTCACCAAGCAACAAATCATTGTTGTTTGGGTTATTTTCATAATAATCCCAAACAGGGCTGCTTCTAAATCGAAGAAAAAACAATAAAAAAACATTTTTCTCGGTCGGGGTCAGTTTGGCGTGGCCACTTTGGCTTTGGCGTTGTTGGATATAATGAATATAGCTTTTCTTAGAGTCAACAAAACTAGAAATTCTTAGTATCATTCGACAGTCCTTGGTAAGTTGAATAAGCCTACAAAATTTCAAAAAATTTGGTTAAGCTAAAAAAACTTGCGTTCAAAAAACTCGAAAATTTTCAAAATTATCAAATTTTTGTACTTTTTTGAACATAAAATTTTTTTAGCTTAACCAAAGTTGAAATTTTGTAGGCTTATTCAACTTACCAAGGACTGTCGAATGATACTAAGAATTTCTAGTTTGGTTGACTCCGAGAAAAGTTATATCCAACGACGCCAAAAACGGCTACGCCAAAACGGCCACGCCAAACTGACCCGTTTTGATTTTTCTTATATACCGCAATATTGCTGAATCATGAGTAGATCCTGGGTGTGAACAATCAATTTGCAAAATTAAGTTGTCAGTTGTGCATATTGCTTGCACATTTAAGGAGTGAAATCCCTTTCTATTAACGTAACTCCATTCGTCACCAATTTCGGGAGCCTACTTAGGTTTCTATATTTATTTGTGTTTATAAAAAATTACGAACCATTATTCGTACATGCGTACAATCAATTGCCCCCATAGTAAAAGGAGCAAAACATGGATTTTAAGTCATATTTCCAAATAGGATCAATACAAATAAACAGCAGCGGCAGAGGGTAAACAACCCCTCGCCCTCTCTGCTGCTTCGGGTAGGGTTAAAAGTAGAGGTAAATGACCGACATTCTATGCTACCAGTTAACCCTTACCCTCAGGGTTATTCAACCTTGGGTTAACCTACCCGGGTGCTTTAACCAGGTTATCTGCCTCTTGTTCTATGCTACGGGCCCCGAAGGCTTCCACCAATGCAATGAGCAACAGTGAAAAGAGCACTCTTCGGCTTAATGTATAAATTGATGCATGCCGAAAGAGGCCGTGATTAGCAAATTGCAAGTGCTGTTCAAATTCCTGAAAAAATTGGGGTCAAGTAAAAATTGTTTTAAAAATTAAAATTTATTCTCATTTATTAGGGTTGAAGTTAGCTTCAATAATCACTTAACAATATGTACTTTGCTTTCAAAGTGACGAACACCAAAAAGCTGTTTGAGAGATCATAATCAAAGCCATCACTGCTTCTCCACCGCTTACTACAACAGGATTCACAAAAAAGCTCATCTTCGACAGAATAGCAAAAAAATAATTAATTTTACAATAATGGACTTATATAATACAATCAAAAATTTTATGCCTAATAATAATTCCGGTCCAAAAAATACCGGAAATCGGCGCCATACCTGTGGTGCATATCCCTTCGATATTTAACCAATTAGGAAGAATCGACACCCTCTTCAGTATTTGTGTGCAATATCCTATGGAAGAACGAATTAAGATAAAATTTATTTAAAGTAAAATTCAGAAATTCGCGTAGGTTTTCTCAAAATTTATCTCAAAAAGCCACAACAATTTGTATTTTTTTTTTGTCAAAAACAAATTTTGAAAACTATTCCCGGCAGCGCCTATCAGCACGACACTTTCTTTTAGAAATTCAAAATTTAATGTCTCATTTAAAAGCCCACGACAGCTAAAACTCTAAATGTACAATTTGCTTATTTACAGTTCCAAATTGGTCAAAATGATCATGGACCATGAAAAATATGGTATTAAAATTAGTGTTCGGCAAATGCGATTTTCGGTATTCCGTATCGGTATTTCGTTACATACCGATACCGAAATTATACCGAAATCTCCCATATATTTACCGCGGTATACCGATACCCTGCCGAACACAATTAAAACTTCAAAAAAATTTATTCCGCAGTTGTTCAGGTCGTTGTTCGCCTCTCCCATATTTTCAGGTCACCATTTGGCCAATTCATTTAGATAAAAAAGGGGCACATTCAAAAGTTTGAGCATTTCCTTTTCTGAGGTCATCTTTTTGCCCTTATTTTCGTGTTCAACCCATTTTTGTTTGACATCGGAATATCTCATCTCTCCAACATTTCTTTATCTACAACCTTCTTCACTTTACTTACTTTTCTTTATTCACCATTATTTTCAATTGGAGAAATTCCTAATTCTAGCAATTAATTCTTTATCCCAATTCTCGCAGGGTTTCGGAGACTTTCTTTTTGCCATTTAAAGACAAATTATTTAAAAAAAAACATTTTCAAATAAAAAACGCCACAATCCATCCATAATTATGCTAGTAATAATAATAATGATCAAAATTAATTAGAAAAATAATTCTTTTGCATTTATTTTTAAGTGGAATAAAATGTCATCATCATTTTCGAGTAACGATTCGTCAGCAGAAGAAGACAAAAACGAATTCACACCAACACAAGGCAAACAAATTAATAAATAAAGTTTTAACTATTTCATTTGTTATTTTTCAGCAATTTTCCCAAAATTGAGTCCAGACGAAGATGAGCAAATTTTGTGGGCCAGAATTATGGAATTGAAAAGAAGAAAGGCATTGGCACAGTCAAACACAAGTTCCACCAATGCGCACGACCAAAATGGAAATAGTAGAATATTAAATTTGTGCATATATGGTGGAAAACAAATACTAGTGAGTGGGATACGGTAGGTAGAAATAAACAGTAAAGGATAAATATTTAACATCTTTTTTGTGGGAATACTTATTAATTTATTAATAAAAATTGTTTTTAATTGAAAATGTAAGCATTTATTTTAAAATTCATTTCAAGGGGTGAGGGAGGTCAGTGCCACCAACGCACCCACCATTTAAAAAAAGGCAAAAAAAAAATAAAATTTTTTTTTGTCTTTATTTTATGTCCACCACAGCTTTATTAAAACTTAATGAAATTTTATTGGAAAGCTAATAGAGCAATTTTAAAGCAAAAATCTGATTCCAAATTTCAATCATTCATTATTAGAGACCGGAACCGGACCAGATCCCGACTGGGACTGGGTTTTCCCGGGATCCGTATCCGGGTGTTTTTGGAAAATTGACCCGGACCCGGTGTCCGGAAAAACCCAAATTTTTAAACCCGGTCCGGCCCAATTCCCGAGTCCGGATCAGAGTCCGACTAATTTGACCATGGTTAACCGAATTTTATTTTTTACCATCATTTTAATAATTTTTACATAAATTTTTTTTGAAACGATTTATTGAAAAAAATTTGAATAAAGTTGGGAAAATCTGTTAATAAACCAAACCAAATTCTGAAAAATGCTATTTGGAATCCTTTTTAAAAAGTTTTTTTGACCGAACTTTTATTTCTAACCACCAATTTTTTATTTCGGAAAATTTTCGATAATACCCTTTGTTAAAATTGTCTCTTTCAAACAGAACACTTCAAATTTTGATTATTTAATTATAACAGTTTTAATTTAAGCTTTAGAAAGTATTTTGAAAATTTTTATTAAAATTTTCATCCTTTTTCTTTTTTTTTATAAATCCGGGTCGGGATCCGGATTCCGAAAAAACCAGGTCTTTTAATCAGGATATCCGGTCCGGTCTAGTTTCCGAGTCCGGATCAGTTCCGGAATTTTTCAAAATTCCGGTCTCTATTCATTATCACTTTCAAAAATGTTCGATCAGCAGATTAAACAGTTGCAAAATGATCAGAAAACATTTTTGGACAGAATCGCTGAATGGGAAAAGAAGCAGCAAAAGCAGGGGGAGAAGTGGACAAATGGGAAGGCATTTTAAAGAAAATTAAAATTCGGAAATTTATTTAATAAAAATGAAAATCAAAGAAAAATGCCAAAAAGAGGAGAATTATCTTTTTTTTAGCATTGGCCGATCAATTGGAGTTATTTTTGGACCGAATGGGCAAAATGGAGAAGAAACAGCAGCAAAAATGTGATGAAAGCGAAAAATGAAACAAAATTACTCAAAAAATATTATTTATTTATTTTAAAATTAAAAAAAATTGTACTTTCTGTTTGCTTAAGCTGTGCACAATGAGCAAAAGGCACTTTTTGAGAAAATCTGTGAATTGGAAAAGCAGCAGCAAATGGTGAAGAATTGGGAATTTTTTAGGGTTTTCAAAAAAATGGGAAATTTTAAGAAATTCTTAAAAAACTTAGCCCTTTTTGTCCCTTTCTTTCGTCAGTTAGCACAGCAATTGAAGACGGACTTCGAATCAGCAGTCAATGCCAATGCCAACAAGGCAAAAGACACTGAGGAACAGCAAAAGAAAATTTGGGACAAATTTTCGATGGTGGACAATTTTATTGGCATTTTGAAGGACCGATTTGGAAACGGTGGGTTAATTGGGATGTAATTTTTTAGGGTTAAATTTGGAATGTTTCAGAATTGTTAAAGGCAGTTCAACCGGATTTACGTCCAAAGATTGCTGAGGTTATTAAATTAATTTACAAAATTTTAAATAAATTTTTTTTAAATAATTTTGAGAAATTTTCGAATCCTCTACAAAATTGTTGGGATACAAATGGCTGTCACAGTGACCTTGAAATTTTGGGCAACAATTGTTTGATGGTCCATTACATAGGAAATGGAAATGGTAAATATTTATCAAATAGAAATTTTATTTCAAATATATTTTTGTTTTTTAAAGATTCTTTTTTTTCTTTAGGCTTCAGTTCTGTGTTTGCAAAATTTGCCATTCCAAGCAGTGAATTTGGCATTTTTTACTACGAAATCAAAGTCGAAAATGTGAAAAAGTATAAAAAAATAAAATAATAATTCTTTTCAATTGTTCCTCCTTTAAGTTCTGTTTCAATTGGACTCGGCGCCAAAGCAATGCCATCGTACGGAAGTGTTGGACAACATTTGGACAGTTACGCATACGAAACCAATGGCATTTTTTTGGTCAATGGCACATCAAAAAACGGGGAAAAAAAGTATTTTAATGGTGATGTGGTCGGATTTGGTGTTAATTTGGTCACTCATCGGATCATTTGCACCCAAAATGGACTTCGTTTTGGTGAGTAAAAATACAAAAAAAAAAAAAATATATATATATATATATATAATTCATAAAAATAATTTTAAAAAATAAATAAATATTTATTTGTTTGTTTATTTTCCAGATACCGCCCATTTGTTCCTTTCTCCGTCTTTTTATTCTTCTTCTGATTTGCCGTTATGGCAAGCGCGCCCCTAATTGCATTATTATTATGATTTTGGGCCGTTTATATCAATTCCGACCGTTTTTGAGCAATTTTGAGTTTGGGAGCTATGATTAATAGTTACCTTAAAAATTTTTATACAAAAGGTTGCCGCACTGTCTTCGCTGAATATTCCATTCTGTCCTCTGCTGTTGGTCCCTTTTACTTTGAAATGAATGTGAAAAATTTGAGCCGGTCGGGGCGACTCTTTTTTCAATTTAATTCTGTTCATTTTTCAGTCTTGTCACCTTCGGATTCGCTGTCAAATATCAGACACCGTTGGATAAAACAATTCGAAATCGCACCGGCACTTACGCTTATGAAAACGATGGCGATATTTGGATTAATGGGGCAAGAAATGGTGGAAATGAAACATTTGACGATGGTGATACCGTGGGATGTGGTGTTAATTTGGCCAATAAACAATTGTTTTTTACAAAGAATGGACACCGAATTGATCAGTGAAAATGTTATATATTTTATATCAGAGTTACCCTTTGTACTTATTTGTAAGTATTGATGTACTTATTTTGTACTGATTTTTGGGACTCAAAATCCGATTTTTATAGCGATATTTGAAAGAAAATTATTTTTTGAATCGAATTTTATAAAAAAATCTTAACACGATTCATTAAGTATTCAAAATTTCGACAGGAAATTTCTGTGTATCACATTCTTTAGCTTAGATTATTTACGTTAATGGCTCCACCAAAGTGCAAATGTAAATTTCACGCTGATTATGAGCGTGAATTTTAAGGCATAAAAAGGAATATTAAAAAAAAATTTTCTTGGCGCCTATCGGCACCACTGGAATTCAACACTTCGGAATTTTCCAAATAAGAAATAAAATTGTCCATTCTTGAGGCAAAATCTGTTAACAATTCGGCCATAATTTCCGCCGGTGACGCGGCACCATCGTTTATTCCGGCAGCAGTTATTGATACTTCCAGATACTTTTATGCTTAAATTTTCTCAAAAATTTTCTCTAAATTTTTTTAAAAAGGAGGGGCCGGCGGTGCCAATAGGCGCCGCTGGGAAAATTTTTGAATGATGAATTTTTTCTCCAAAATTTTTTTTCTATCGAATTCCTCTACTATTTTTTCCTCAGAAATACAATTCTTACCACTGCTTAAAATACCCGTTTTTGCGGGTACCCGCAGTGTCTACCCGTACGGGTTTCGAACTTTCAAATCGATTACGGGTAAGTACCGCATGCGGGTTTTTTCCTTAAAATATGCGGGTAAACCCGTACCGGTACGGGTAATGCGGGTGCGAGTTTGGAATCCTAAATAAAACACAAAATTAAGTTGCAAAACAACGTTTTCAAAAAACGTGCTTATTTTTTGTTCTGGGTCGTTTCTTAAATCCGCCATTTTTACTGATTTTTCAGCAAAATTCGTCATAACTTTTCTCAAACGCAACCAAATTAAGCAATCTTGGTATCATACGATACCCCTTGTATTGCTTTATAAGCTTGCAAAATTTCAAAAAATTTTATTAAGCTTTTCAAAAGTTATGGCAATTTTTTCCACTTTTTATCTCGAATTTTTTTTAAGGTTAATGAAATTTTTTGTTTTATCTAACTTATAGAGCAATTCAAGGGCTATCTTTGGATACCAAGATTATTTGATTTGGTTGTGTCCGAGAAAAGTTATGACTTCATTTAGTTCAAAAGTGAGTAAAAATGGCGGTATTTAAGAAACGCCAAGCACCCTTATTTTTAACCCCTAAAACTTTTCTTTGACCAGTGTTTTATATTTTTCTTTTTTGTTCAGCTGTTCCCAGTGATTGTCTCATTTGTTCTTCTCATTATGCTGATTCTCTGTTTCCATTCGTTTCTTTGCATTATCTGAATGACAAATTTGTTGCAAATTTTGGGGTTACCGGAACATTCGCCAATGAACCCTTCGACAATGCACTTTCGCCAATGAAGGTTTCGACAATGCCAAACGATATTTTCAAAATAAATATATTTTCTGACTTAAGAAATATACAAATTTATATTTTGGTAGATTTAATTTGAAAATTTTATTCTTAAATGTTATAAAAATCTGCTTATCTAAAGACACCCTTCATAATTTAACCCTGGGATTGAAAATATAATTGTTGTTCATCCGAGAAATCACCAGCACCTCATTTGCATATGATTGCGATTTCTAAGTTGTTTACTTACTTAAATGAAAAACAAGGAATGTGAATGGGCCAGTGGAAGGAGATGGGGGAAGTGTAGGTGGCGGGCTGGGATGGATAAAAGTTTTGGGCAATGAAGTTTGTTATTCATTTTACGGATTTTTGATCGCCCACCCAATAACCTAAAAATTATTCGGAAAATGATTTCATCTTCGGAAGAAGGAGAGTGTGGAACACATCGAATAGCTCAGCCGAAGAAAATATATTTATTTTGAAAATATCGTTTGGCATTGTCGAAACGTTCATTGTCGAAAGTGCATTGTCGAAGGGTTCATTGTCGAAGGGTTCATTGGCGAAAGGTTCAGCCACCAATTTTGGACCCGAATTTATGTTCGATCTTTCCACTCTCTGCTCTAAAAAATAATCAAATGAATTTGTTCTCTTGGTTTTTTTTTTAATTTTTCACCTTTTATTCGATTTTTGGTTTTGTCATTTATAAAAATGCCGACTCTTTTTAAAAGTTTTTTTTCGCGTAATTTCCAAACAAAAATTTTCCGGACCGGCACTTCTGCCTTTTTTTTTGTTGTTGCGAAAATGGGTTTGTTTGCGTTTATCCAGCGTACATAATTAACAATCAATTAATTTTATAATTAAAATTTAAAAATATTGATTAAGCTTTGACGATGACAACTAATTGATTGATTTATGATCACTCATTATCCATTAATTACCCATCCACTGATCACACCCGCCAAATACACCTGTTTTTTGGTCATCATCTTCATATATCTTAGGCGTTCCAGTTTAAAATTGTAAATTAAAACAGGAAAGCCGTTTTCCAAAATACTTGTTATTGGAAGAACAGGCGTCAGGCTGTGCCGATAGACGCCGCCGGGGAGAATTTGAAAATTCTGGATTGATTTGTTACCAACTTCAGACGAAAAAATGGTCAAATTTTGGATATTTTTTGAGATAAATTTTGATAAAACCAGTCTGGCGGTGCCGATAAGTGCTGCCTGAAATTTTTTTTTGAATAATTAAACAAATTTTAGAAATTAGTTAAAAAATTAGTCACAATCAAAAATAGTTGTGAAACAGTTGAAAATTGCAAAGAGGTTCCAAAATTTTTAGGTGCTAAAATCCCAAAATTTATTAATTTTTTTGCAATTTTTTGAATTAGCTTCTTTAATAGTTTCAAAAATTTTCCCGGTAGCACTTGTCGGCACCGCCGATTTAGCAGCATATGATGGATTCGAAATGCAAGTTTATATAACTTTTTTTAAAACTCTTTTTGCAGTCTTTAGGGCGTAGATATTTCTCTTTTTTTCCTTACTACTATTGGCATTACAAAATTTTTTATGCTTTGCATTTTTAATTTTGAGCATTTTATTTTCTAACAATATACATCAAATAATAATCATTTTATCTACAAAAATTACCCATCACTGTGACGTCAATCGGGCGCTATAAATAGGCATTGGCGATACTTGCCAATTACATCATTTTTACTTTGTTTTATTTAATTTTTGAATTCCTTTTCAAATTAAAATGCCAGGAAAATTTTATTATATTAGGTCACATGCAAATATGCAGGGATCTATTTGAGAGCTATTTCGAAACTATTTGCCTTTTTTTTTCTATTTTGGCATTTCTCGAAAATTTTCTCTATACAAAAAACAGACGAAAAATAATTTCCTAGGACCGGGGCATTTTAAATTTTCAAGAAGTATACCCCCCCCCAAACCCCCAAAAAACCCGGAAAAAATAACAGCTTTACTCCAGGGTACTTTTGAGGTTTCTTTTCGGAAATAAGAATTTAAAAAATTAAAGAAAATTTTTAGTTTTTTTAATGCAAAATTATACCGTTTGTTCTGCGCTTATTATGCTAATTTTTGTGGCATTTAACGCAGTTTGGGCAGGAGGCTGTTGTGGTAAACAAACAAAAACAACTCACATTCTGTCACCTATAAGCAACTCAATACGTGTAAATGGTAATAATAATAATATGTATATATATCTAATATATATATATCTAACATACATATATATATATATATATATATATATATATATATATAATATATATATATATCATAAACTTATCATGGTCAGGGGTATGATCGCGAGGCATTTTTTCCGTGTTTCTCCACCAGTGTGAAAATTAAGGGTCCGGGAATTCGGTCTGCGCTTCAGCTCATGGCACGAATTGCCTTCCTTCTATGCCATTTTCAATTTGCCACTGATCCCTTGTCATGGATGTATTCCATTGGCATCCAGGGAATTCTTTGATGTTTTTGTTTAATTCACTTTGCTTTTTCAGTCACCGAAAATGATGATCTATTCCATGAAATGACGAACTTGGACCTAGGGAAGAGTGAGTTCAAAAAATCTTTATATAATATAATCAATTCGGTAATTGGACTGTATGGTTTTATTATTGAAACATTAAAGTTGAATATATGATCGTGCTGGGGGAGCTTTTGAGGGAAAAACTTGGGGCCGGGCCGGCTTTGAACCGGCGTCTATGGCTTTCCGGACCAGTGTTCTACCAGCTAAACTACCGACCCTGCCCTCTCTGGCTCCCCACTTTGTCATCACTCTACTCCTCCTTTGATCCCATTAATCTTCTCTTAGTGAAGCTTCTCTTCACTATATCAAAGTTGTACTTTTAGTGGAATCGTTTCCTTCAGGGCTATCATTTCATATTTATTTCATTCAAAATATTAATAGCAATCGTTTTTTTACTAGAGTAGGCCGGTACCGGTACTTTTGGGATACTTTTTAGCCTGGGAAAACCGGTATTAGTACCGGTACCAGTCATAATCGGTACTAGGTACTCATTTGTACGTTTTTTTCAGTACCAGTACCGGTACCTGCCTACTCTAATTTTTACTAGGCCTTCGGCACCGTAAAAATTTATCGCGGTAAAAATCGGTAAATATATCATGTAACTTTTACGGATTATAGATTCCCAATTTTCCCAGGAAACTTGTTAGATTTACTGTTTATTGGTCGAATCAATTTTTGGTAACATTATATGTGATTTTAACGAAAAAATTTTGGGAAACAAATAATTGGGTTCTTAATCAAAGTTCATTAAAATTTGAAATATTTTCTCCGGCGGCGTCTATCGGCACATCCAAGCCCAATTTTTTTTTTGTAATTTCAAACACCAAAAACTGAGAAGTATTTATATTACCAAGTTTTCCACATGTGCTTGGGCAGAGCCAATTCGCCTGGGGGCGAGAAATTGCAATTACCCTTTTTCATCAACCTAAAAATTTATTGTATATGGTGAATTTTGTTTGTTTTTGTTGTCACTAAAAGAAATGTTAGGTATTTAAATTTGGGTTTATAATTTTTCCGCCAAGAAACGGTATCGCAAAGTTGAGTATATAAACAAAAATAGGTATATAAAATAATAGTTATGAAATTATATCAATATTTAATACCCATGAATAGGGCCAGGCTTTAAGCACAAAAAATTCTTAATTAGGCACTTCAATTAAGCACCATAAATGTCAAAATAAGCACGAAATAAGCATAAAAGCGGAGGCAAACGAAGGGCGAAAACCGAAATAAGCATAAAAATTTCGCGATTTTACAGCAAATTCGGTCAATAAACAAAAATCTCATTTTTTTATTTCCAATGTGTGACCAGATACTTTCAGCTTTTTCTTGGGTAAAATTCGTCCTTGGAACAGACCAAAAAAAATTAAATTTTTTCAAGGAAAATTAAACACGAAAACCCGAATTCAACAAAAATCACCATGAAAAAGTTGTGTATCGAAGCTTCGAACCAAGTTAGAAATGCGTTTTTCATGCTTCGTAGCACCCCGCAAGTGCGCTAAAAAAACAATCAGCAAATTCTGCAAAATCCGGACTCTAATTAAGAAAAAAGGGATTTTTTTGTTTTGTTTTATTAGACAGATCCCTCATTTTTCAGGATTTTGACTTTTATTTATCATTCAATTGGTTTAGGTGAAGAAGAAAATAGGGAGTCAGCACCACAGTCTTCAACGGGTTCTAACTCTGATGACAGTATGTTATAACACAGTTTTTGTTTTTTCTTTCTTGGGAAAATATTTTTTCTTTTAAATATTCAGAAGCCGAAATAGTACCAGCAGCACGTAGGAGTTCGACAGGACACTCTACAACGGGTAAGGAAGACATCAGTTTTGAGGGCCAAGGCCATTTTGACCCCCACGTTTCGGGCCCCTTCTACGGGGCCCAGACACTTGGTTATAAATTTCGTTTTGGATCCTATGGTTTGATAAAGCCGATTATGAAAAAAAGAAGCATTGCTAAAATTTACTAAAAAAAATATGAAATAAGAAGATATTTTTAATGATTTGGCCAAAAGAAATTGTAAAAATATATCCATATATATGTAAAATTTATTTTAATAAAAATGATTTCAATACAACCCACAGGCGCACCCACAAACAATGCCGCACATGTGATAACTTTTGAAAAAGGCGCAGAACTTTGGAGTTCATAATACTCGACCGAATTAAAAACAAATGTTTGATCACTTTTTTTCGCTTCATATGAATTTTTGATTGTTCCGCTTTGTAAACTGTTACTCCCAGATTTTCATTTACTAAAGCATCCAGACTAAACTGACCCCATGGAGGACAAAAAAGGAAAAAAAAAGCGTGCTGCCCGTCATTTCAACTCGGCGTCGTTTCGTCTCAGAGTCGTTTCGTTTCATTTCATATCAAATTATATATATATCATTCGATTCCTCTCGTTGAGAGACGTCGAATGGGGTGCTAGGTCGTTCCACAAAAAAGCTCAGTGTGGGCGTTCCACAAAAAGGCTCAGTGATTGATAAAATAAAATAATAAATTTAATTATTGGATTGACAAAATCCACCTATGAAATCAATAACCCTCAAAGTGTATTTTAGGCTACCACTGTAAATGTAAAATATTATGATAAATTTTTTATATGTTTAATACATATTATAATTTAGAAAAATGTCTTATGTTATCAATTAATTCCCTATTTCGGGAATGAAAATTATAAAATCTTACATGAAATGCAAAGAAAATTAACACTTTATCAATTGTCTTCAATTAATTTGTGAATTTTTCCTTTTTTGATATGTAATAAAAAATTATAAATTCTTTTTTATAACACATCCAATAGAAATTAAATCAAAATTACATTTACAGTTTAAAAATTAATAATTTATATTTTATCAATCACTGAGCCTTTTTGTGGAACGCCCACACTGAGCTTTTTTGTGGAACGACTCAGCACGGTCGAATGGTACCATATTTATTACCTTGCGACGCTTCTAAAAAAAGTTACAGCTCAAGAAACATGATACTGAAATGGCATTTGACGATTAAATTTTTGCGGTGTTTTGGCCAAAATTTAATACCATGTTTCTTGAGCTGTAACTTTTTTAGAAGCGTCACAAGGTAATAAATATGGTACCATTCGACATCTCTCAACGAGAGGAATCGAATGATATATATAATTTGATATGAAATGAAACGAAACGACGCCGAGACGAAATGACAGCGCGCCAAAAAGCGCCAATAAATCCGCCTCCCCACGAAATGTCGACTCCACGAAATGTCGACTCCACGAAATGTCGACTCCACGAAATGTCGATTCCACGAAATGTCGACTAAGCCAGAAATCCACGAAATGTCGACTCAGTCAAAATTCCACGAAATGTCGACTCCACGAAATGTCGACTCCACGAAATGTCGATTCCACGAAATGTCGACTAAGCCAGAAATCCACGAAATGTCGACTAAGCTAAAAATCCACGAAATGTCGACTCAGTCAAAATTCCACGAAATGTCGACTCCACGAAATGTCGATTCCACGAAATGTCGACTAAGCCAGAAATCCACGAAATGTCGACTAAGCTAAAAATCCACGAAATGTCGACTCAGTCAAAATTCCACGAAATGTCGACTCGACTTTTTGTCGACTCACCCAAAACTTATGTTTAAAAAGTCATTCACATTTTTTTCAAACTCAATTAGACATCTATTTCGAACATAGAACCTCGCGGCGATTAAATTATTCGAAAGTATTCGGTTTATGGCCGAGTCGACATTTTATGGAGTCGACATTTCGTGGAGTCGACATTTCGTGGATTTTTGGCTGAGTCGACATTTCGTGGATTTTTGGCTTAGTCGACATTTCGTGGAATCGACATTTCGTGGGTGCGCCAATAATTATTAATAAAGTTTGGCATTCTGTTGTTGCTTTTAAACTACTTTTTTTCTCTAACATTTATCTCATGTTGGCTTCCTGCCTCTCTATTTCTATTTTGAGAAAAACATGTTTACTTCGGATACTAAGAACTTTTGTTCGATACTACAGATCCACTTAAAACTTTCACCGTCGATAGAAAATAATATTATGCACACTTTTGACATTAGATATTTTAATTTGCACATTGGGTTTTTTCAAGGAGCCATAACTTTTTTCAAACAAAATTAGCAATAAATTTGGGTGGGGTCGTTTTTATGCGAGAAGTGATCAAGACGTCATAATTCATAATAGTTTTCCTAGACAACCAAATTAAGCGAACTTAATGCCATTTGAAAGCTTTTTACAGACTCTATTAGTGAACAAAATGTCAAAAAATTCACTCACTTACAAAAGAGTTGTATGAATATCAAAATTTACAAGAATTTTGACTTTTTAGGATGGTGTATATGAAAAGTTAAAGTTACATTACTCTTTTTTTTTTTTGTATAAAATTCCCCCCGGGTTTTTTTGAGTATTCTATTTTTAAAAAGGACTATATTTGCTGTGGGCATAATTGTATGAATAAAATACATTGGCACAGAATTGCAAATATTGATTTGTCTGTGTCTCGCGATTACCTAATATACAATTGCCCCAAATTGTCGTCTTCTTTTTACGATATTATTCCTACAAGAATGGAGCGTTACCGGGGTACTTTTGGAAAAACCGGTACCGGTATGCCAGATACCGTGATGACCGGTACCCATACCGGTACTCAATTTATCGACCGACTACCGGTACAAAAATTTAACACGTTGGGATCCGCCGCCAGGGAAATTTTGAAAAATCTGAATATGATTACTAGGGTTGAGCGATACCGGTACTTTTGATAAAAACCGGTACCGGTACTGACCGGTACCGTGATGGCCGGTACCGGTACCCATTTTTTCCGACCAGTATCGGCCCACGTACAAAAAAAAACAAGGGCTGCCAGATAAAAATTTTTTTAGGGCAAATTTTTTTTTTATCTATCGAGCTTCGAAATGAAACACTAAATTTGGTGCTGGCGCGTTTCTTAAAAACTGCCATGCATGCGCGTTTCTTAAAACTGCCAATTTCACTGATTTTTTGAGTATATCTTATCATAACTTTTCTCAGAAGCAACTAAATTAAATAATCTTAGTATTGAAAGATAGCCAATGAGTTGTTCTATTATCTTCCTAAATTTCGAAAAATTTTATTAATTTCTTCAAGAGTTATAGTAATTTTTTGTGCTTGTTTCGTTCCAATTTTTTTAAACCTTGATGAAATTTTTCGAAATTTAGCAAGCTAATAGAGCAATTCAAGGGCTATCTTACAATACTAAGATTATTTAATTTAGTTGCTTCTGAGAAAAGTTATGATAAGATATAGTCAAAAAATCAGTGAAATTGGCAGTTTTAAGAAACGCGCATGCATGGCAGTTTTTAAGAAACGCACCAGCATCCTAAATTTATAATTTTGAAACAGGAAGGTCGGAGGTACGATAGGCACCACCGAGTGAAAATTTGAAAATTTATGGCCGATCTGTTATCAGATTTTCCCCAAAATTAGAATTATTGATCTTTGCAAATCAAAGAGTGATGATGAAGCAAAATTATAAAGTTTAATTACACCAATAATTGTTATTATTTTTGTTTTATTAGTAAAAATAAATGTGAATAAAAATGTGAGTCACAGAAATTCGCCACTGACTGTCGGAATTTACAATTAACGTTGAAAAAATATCCAATATTTTGAAGTTGTAGCTATGTCAGTAAAAAGTAATTAATTGTCAAATTTGAATTACGAACCTTGCAAAATTATCTGGGTGATTAGTGGTCAATTAGATAGATAATTCAACCGCTGCGCCAGGAGGAGTCGAACTAAATATATTGTGCAAAATATATTTATATCATTGACATTATTATTAATTTGGCAATAAAAATTACTAGACATATTAAATGTTTATAGTGCATATTACATGTCATGCGTCCACAAATAAATATACATCAATTTTTTCCAATTTTTTCAATTTTCTTCTATTAAAGGAAATACGGTAAATGTGTTTCCTTATATTTCAATCTGATTTTCAAAAAATAAAAAATGAAATTTTGTTTTTCGGTTGTTCGACCAAATCTTTTCTATTTCCTATTCAACTCAATTATTTATTTTGGTTCATTTGACTTAAAATTTTTGAAGAAAAAATGACAAATTTTGCCTATTTTTGTTAAATTTCATTAGTCATACACAAACATTGTGATCTTTTCCATTCTTGTCATTGTAAATTTTCAGTGTATATAATTAATCTGCTAAGATCGATGCATTTTCTTTAATTCACATTATTATTAATTTTTCCAATCAAATTGCCAAACATATTAGGTGTTTATAGCGCTTATATATGCCATGCATTCATTTAATTTCTATTAATATACAATTATTATATTTTCATTCCTATTCTAATGTTACACAATGTATAGGAGAAGCTTAATGCTTCTGTTTTTTCCTTTATCACATATTATTTTGGATAAAAAATGGGGGTTAAAACTAACTGTTGATTGAAATTTTACAAAAATTTGATTTACTGTCGTCCTTCATTAATTCAAATAAAATGACATTTTCCCCAGCAATTCCTCAATATTTTTATACCTTTGCACCAATTTAGAATTTCTAAACTAAACAAACAAAAACTGTCGTGAAATGAAAATGCCACTCCTTTTTGTTGTTGCCATGCCGTTTGTGTTTGTGTTTGCCATTTTGGCACTGCTCGTCCCAAGTTGTGCCGGAATGAATTCCGTCGGTGGCAGCGGTGGTTTTGAAAACAATGGACAATTCCCACTGAACACCAGTGATGACAATAAAACAAAAAGGAAACGGACAAGGAAACGGAAACAAGGTAGAATAACAGTGGTCAATTAGACTTAGGCAAAGATGATTGATTGTTTCTTAAATCCGACATTTTTATAAAAATTTCTGACAAAAATTGTTCAACAATTTTCTCAAAAGCACTTAATTGGTCGTTCTAATTTTTTCCTAAAAAATATCACTGTTTTTAAATGGGCAAAAATTTATTTATTTCATTTTTTTTTGTTTGAATCTATTGTTAAAAATTTTTAAATTTAATTAAAGTTTTGAAAATTGTCTAGCTAATAAAGCAATTAAAGCCTATTGTAAGAAACAAAAATTGTGAAGGGTCGTGTCGAGTTTTATTGGAAATTTTATAAAAATGGCGTATTTAAGAAACAACCCCTCAGCACACATTTCACCAACAACTGCCGACTGACCAAGCGCAACTGAACTTTGGGTTACCATATGCTCAGCTGACAAATCCGCTAGAAGCACCTTATTATCCATGGCCCAGTGCAACAAGAAGGGGACCAGACGATTTTAATTTAATTGGTAATTTCATGTAAATCATTAGGTATTTGAGTAACAAAAGTCTAGGGCTCGGATTTTAGTCACAAAAAATTAGGAAAACGGCAGAGCATCCATTTATTTTGTACAAAAATAGATTAAAAGTGGAACAACTTATTTAAACAATCTTGGTACCATCCGATACATTTTGCTTGGCTTTTCTTAAAAGTTAATCAAATTTTTAGATTTTGGAAAGCTTATAAAGGCAATGATAAGCTATCGGATGATATAAAATGTTTAATTAGGAGTTATGACAAATCATGTTCGTTAAATTAATAAAAATGGCGGATTTAACAAATGACCCAGCATGCGTCTTAGGGGTATTGAATTTTTGGTAAAAATTTGGAGTTCATGCAATGTATAATTTGTCTAGCCAATGATACTGTATATAAATATCGTAATACTCACAATTAAGGAAGTGAACTTGACAGATTTGACCATGCGTTCGCTACACCTGCTGTCATACCACCATTTGTGTCGTTTCCTCCTCCTCATCAGCATTTGATGGATCAAATCCAGCAGCAAGCAGCATTGCATTATAACAATTTGAATGGTGCAAAATTTAATTAACAATATTTTAAATTATTGAATTTGTTTAAGAGAAGGGTTAACATTAATTTTTCTTTGAACAATTTTTATAACAAATTTAGTTAATAATTTAAAAAAAAAATTCCCGGCGGTGTTTTTTGGTGACGTCGAACAATTAAAAAATCCTTATTAAATTTTTCAAAAAGGTACCTAAAATTGAACATTTTTGGTGAAAATCTGTTAACGGATCGGCCATACAAATTTTCCCCCGGTGGTGCCTATCGGCACCACCCCAACCTCCATTCGTATAAGTTTTGGCAAAATTAGTCTCCAAAATTGGTCATTTTTTGTCAAGATTTGTTACCAAAACACACTCGAATTTTGAAAAAATTATCCCGACGGTGCCGATAAGCACCGCCGACCTTTCCTTTTTTAAAATTGTATTAGTGTCTTAGTCAAAGCCCAACAGCTAAAAATCTTGCTCCGAAGTCAACGATTTACTTATTTCCAGTCCCAAATTGTTCTAAATGATTATTGGTAATAAAAAATAGAATCTTTAATATTCATTTACTTAACTAATAATTTTACAATAGCTGCACAATCATTTTAAAGAAAAGCTCTTTTTTTGACCCCAAAATCTTTTTTTTGGACTGCATGTTCTTTTTTGAGAATTTTCATCTAACACCCCTGCCTTATACCTTAATTTTTTCCAAATTTGTCTTAAAAATTTCCCTAAATTGACCCATTTAGGAAAAAATATATACCCAAATCAACAAAAATTGGCATTTTCTGTGCCAAATCTGTTACAAAGATACACTCAAATTTTCAAAAATTCCCCCGGTGGCGCCTATCGGCATCACCTTCCCCTGTCCCTTTGAGTCTTTTAAAAATATAAAAAATAACCAAAAAAATACATAAATAAGAAAGAGCTTAAGTTATGGTGGAGAGTGAAAAATAAAATAATTGATTTAGAAAATTCTAGTTTCTATTATATTTGGTTTTAAAATTTTTCTTAATTTTATGGTCAAAAACAAAAAAAAATTTTTTTTGCAATATTTCCGATTTCCGAATTTTTTTGAGGGTCCGGAATTTCGATTTCCGAAACTTTTTTTTTGGACGTCGGCTGACATCCCTGGTCAGCACCATCTGTAACTTGAAACAAAACACTTGCCGTTTATTTGGTATTGTATCTATTCGAGAGTTTCGGTCGGTTTTTTTCGGTAAAAAATTCGAAAAAGTCAAAAAGAAAAAGTCGGCCGACACGATCGTATTTTTTTACGCAAAAAAATCAATAAACTTCGCCGTCTTCAAAGGAAAAATTCTTTCCATATTACAAGACTTTTCCGAGGCCAAATTGTACTTCATCCCACAAACTTGGCCTAGTCTCGGCATCTGTTGTATAAAACAGATTTTGGTTGCATTAATCTCAAATTTCTTAAAAAGGTTGATAGAGGCTTATACATGAATTTGTCCGAGAATTGCGTTCTTGGAGACTCTTGAAAAAAAAATCATTAATTATGAAAACACCCCAATGAAGAGACAAAAATGCTGTTTTCTCCGTTATTAATCATTTTAGGTCATTTGGTAAATTTCGTTTCTTTTTTTTTTGAATCTATTGTCAAAAATTTTTTAAATTTAATTAAAGTTTTGAAAATTGTCTAGCTAATAAAGCAATTAAAGCCTATTGTAAGAAACAAAAATTGTGAAGGGTCGTGTCGAGTTTTATTGGAAATTTTATAAAAATGGCGTATTTAAGAAACAACCCCTCAGCACACATTTCACCAACAACTGCCGACTGACCAAGCGCAACTGAACTTTGGGTTACCATATGCTCAGCTGACAAATCCGCTAGAAGCACCTTATTATCCATGGCCCAGTGCAACAAGAAGGGGACCAGACGATTTTAATTTAATTGGTAATTTCATGTAAATCATTAGGTATTTGAGTAACAAAAGTCTGATCAGTTAGGACTCGGATTTTAGTCACAAAAAATTAGGAAAGCGGCACATTTTGAACTAATATTACTTCAGATCAGAAATGGTTTCATCGTCAGCACCACCTGTTACTGGAAACAAAACATTTGCCCGTTTATTTGGTATTGTATTTATTCGAAAGTTTCGGCTGAAAAATGGAAATGAAACGTAGGCGAAAATGGGTTAAATTAAATGAAAATCGAACTAAATTCTCTGCAAAAAAAAAAAAAACTTTTTTTCTACTAAATAATAAAAACCCCATTTAGTAGATGAGCACCCTATTTAAGATCCCTTCAAGGGGAGGTAAGAAGTTGAAAAATAGAAAACCGAATTTAACGGAATACGATAAATATAACTTTTTTAAGGAGGAAAGTCACCTAAAGATTTTCTCCGTAAGTCATCGACTCCAACACCTGCTGATGGCACTTCGTCGTCGTTTAACACACCTCAGCAAAATGCGGGGCGAACATATCATTCGAGCACTTTTTCAGGTGCAAAAATAATTATAAGAAATATTTGAAGTTACCTTTTAATAAACCCAAATGCATATCAAAATTTTTAATTATTTTCGTTCTAACGATTTTCAAAAAAAAATAATAAAAAGAGATTATCGCGCATTTTTCTTTTCTTTTTTTGTAATAAATTTAAAATTAATTTTACAAAGTTAAAAATAGTAACATGGGGGGGGGGGGGGGTGAGAAACCCAATTTTAATGACTTCTTAAAACTTTCTATTTATGTATATGGACCAAAAATCGCGAAATATGGACATAAAATTGCCAAAATATGGGCATAAATTTTCAAATTGGGGTATAATTTCAAAAAATTTTTCAGATTTATTCAAGCTTGGTTAAAAATGGTACATAAAAATTAAAAGCATCAGAATAAATATTTCATAGTTAATTCTTGATTTTTCAAAAATTTGACAAATTTTGCATTTTGTGGGGTCTTCAAACCAAGTTAAAATGTGTTTTTCGTGCGTTTCAGGCCGTTCCGAGTTCAGGAAAAAATATGGATTTCCATATTTTCGGCATCCCTACTCATGAAGGAATGAGTTTTTCTTGTGATATAGTAATTTTTTCCCGCATAATTATCCGTATAATTAATATCCGTGGGATATTTTAAAATTGATGAAAATTGGCACATGACCCTCAAAACTTGGTTAATCGCCTCTCCGTGCATATTAACAGTATTTTGTTAAGAACACTCGTCGTTGATACCGTATAGCACTGCCCAATTCCCAAACAACTCGCTGGTATCACAAAATGCTGATGGTAATCCGGAATTCCATTCAACTTTCTATGTTCCACCAACGCAACAGAAGAGAAACTAATTATGGAGAAAATTTTCAAAGAAAAACAAAATTTCATCTTTTGTCTATGAAAAAAAAAAAGTTTTTTCTTTTTTCGTACTGATAAAATTCCGGCTCTTAATGGTTTAGGCCCCATAAAAAAATTTTTAAATTCCAAACAAACGATGCGAATTTAAATGTTTCAGGGTCGCTGGTCATGTTTCAGGCATCCATTTTCACCCATTTCGAACCCGAACCATAATTGAACAAAAAGTCGTAACTCCAAGATTTCAAACTACGATGATGATGCCCACCGTATTCTCTCTAATAGAAGCACATTTCGAATAGTAGCATACCAGGGATGCCGCCGATTTCCGGTTTTCCGATTTCCGATGTTTTTGGGGTCGGAATTCCGATTTTCCGATTTCCGAGAAAAATTTTGGGCATCGGAATTCCGGTTTTCCGATTTCCGATTTTTCAAATCTGAGATCGGCGGCATCCCTGTAGCATACCTATTAGAGAGATATTAAAATTTTTTTATTCAAATGAAAGTAGGTAGGTACCAGGGACGCAGCCGATCTCTGATTTGAAAAATCGGAATTCCGATGCCCCAAACTTTTTAGGAAATCGGAATTACGGTCCAAAAATCATCGGAACTCGGAAATCGGAAATTTTTTTTTCTACAAAATTACTAATTTTTTTTATAAATTTTTTTTTTGACCAAAAACTTCTCATTTTTCGAAAATTTTTATTTATTTTGGAGAAAATGAATTCCGATTTTTCCCCAAAAATATCGGAATTCCGATGCCCCAAATTTTTTTCTGGAAATCGGAAAATCGGAATTCCGGTCCCAAAAACATCGGAAATCGGAAAACCGGAAATCGGCTGCATCCCTGGTAGGTACCTTCTTCTCATATAACAGAAAAATTTTAATATAAAAATGAGCGAATAATTTTCGAAAAATTTGTTATGCCAAAAAAAATAAAATAAGTAACAATAAATAAGATAATTGAGTATTCCTCAGATGGGGAACAAAATTGGAAGTGAAAATAATGAAAAGAAAATTTCAAACAAATGTTGTTATTTGCCTATTTCATCTCAATTTTTTTTAAATATCTTCAAAATTCTGTTAATAATCAAAGTGTTAAACGCGAACCCATCAGTTTTAAATTAAAAAAATAAATTGCCAATTAAATTGGGACCAAATCAAAACTTTTTCTTTTACTTGTTATTTTTCCAAAATTAATTAAAATTACTGATCAAAAATCATTTTTACTAAAATTTACTTATTGACCCAAATAATGGACAGCCTTCTTTTAAAGACTAAAGAACTGGGTAATTAAGGTCCTATTATTTTCCGTTTTTACACCTCTGAATCTGTGCTAAATTGACAAGGTGAACGGAGTTTTAATGAAATCAATTTGTTGGAAGATGAAAACAATGGATTTTTGAGTGACTATTCATTGGAGTTTTAAAAAATTTTATGGATTAAGAAATTTTGTCGTTCGAAAAAGAGAAGCACCCTCTCTATTTGAAGCCACTCTCTAATAGAAGCACACCTTAGAGAGTGATTGAAAAATATAAGCACTGTGCTTCTATTCGAGAAAATACGGTACTTTCCTTTACTGTGGAGAAGACACTTTGGGGATGTAATGCAGTATTTTAAAACACTTTTTGCATCGACCGCTTATTTTGCCTAACCGTAATATTGGTTTTAGCCGTGCTGGGTCGTTTCGTAAATTCCGCCACTATGGACTTTCGTAATACGCACTATCTTCATATAGTCCGATGGCTTTTGATTGGCTCTCTTAGTCAACCAATTTTCAGAAAACTTGATTGAGTTTTAAAAAAAAAATATAACGAAAAAAGCTTTTTTCACTTTGACGGATTTCTTAAAGTTGAATTAGTTTTTTGAAATCAGGATAATAGAGTCATTGTAAATTGTTGAATTTGGTTGCTTTTGAGCAAAATATGACGAAATCTTACATAATTAAAATTTAAAATTTTTATTAGTGCAGAATATATATATAGTATTACTAAAGACCTACTTTTGAGGCATATGCCTTTTTTTCTGCGCACTAGTTCCGATATGTTAAACACATCGTGTTGCGAGTTTTGCGGCCAAGACATTTTCGGCCTAGACATTTGCGGCCAAAAATGTTAAGAGTATTTTCAGACATTTGCGGCCCAAACCAAAATCGGACATTTGCGCTCGACTTTTGCGTCCTATACTTTTGCGGCCCATTATGTTATTTTTTGTCAAATTTTGCACCCTTTTGAATTCGTTTTCATTTCAAAATGCCAAACATGTGATCAGAAAATATGAAGCAAAAGCAAAATTCTTGAACACTTCATTTGCGAGACGATATTGGAGCGCGCTTAAATGTTGCAAAATAATGTTTCGGCATTTCGTTCTTCGTCGTTGTCATATCGCAAAATTAAATCTTTGATGTCCCTATCATTTTCAACATATTTTTTAAGATGTTTTTGGGATAATCCCCGTGTTGGATTTGCGAATTCTATTTTACTGGTATTGCGCTTCGACTTTCAATGCAGTAATCAACCTTTTAAAATATTCCCATAAGAATTAAACTTGCTTATTTACTTGGAAAGTGGGGGGTGCATTCCAGTAAATCTCCGTCGAAATGCATAATGCCAACCCTCCATCGCATTGTTAGTGCGATCGAGGTTTTCAATGGTGGGCATATTCCAATCGTAGTACGAAAACAAAATTTCACGAAAAAGCTATGTACTTAAGGTAAGACAGAACGAAAATTTAAAATATTATAATGGAACAATAAACTGCTAATAAATTAATTTATGAAACCTAATGAAAAATTGTTAAAAAATAAAGAAATTAATGATCACATGTTTGGCATTTTGAATGAAAAACGAATTCAAAAGGTGCAAAATTTGACAAAAAATAATTGGGTAATAATAATGGGCCGCAAAAGTCGGGCCGCAAAAGTCGGGCCGCAAAAGTCGGGCCGCAAAAGTCGGGCCGCAAAAGTCTGATTTCTGTTGGGGCCGCAAATGTCTTGGCCGAAAAAGTCGTATAACCAAGCACATGAACAGAATCAAATATTTAGACTTCTCATGAATAGATCTCTAATGATACTCCAGCTTTGGCCGTTTTAAAAGGTTAGAAGTGCACCTTTCATCCATTTTTTCGAGTCTTTTTTCAAGATCGTTCTTATAATTTGGGAAAACCAATAAAGTTTTTGAGGTAACATAAATTGGTAAAATTATATAAAATCAAGAACCGATATTTATACACATATATTTTTTAATTCTTAGGGATTTTGCTGTCTTAGCAGAGATCGGATATTTTTATTTTATAGTGTCGGTAATTTTACCACTTGCTCTTTTTTGTATGACGAAAATTGGCCATCGCTTTGATCAGAACGGAATTTTGGTCACCATATGCGTGCTGTGAGGTTTCGTAAATCCTATCACCACGGATATGGAAATTGGTGTTAACTTGGGTCAGTTATCATTCGATTGCTAATAAAAGAGCTTTATTAGCGGAGGAAACTCCGAAAAAAATTAGTTCGGTCTGAAAAATTTATCACATAAAATTTGAAAAATTTTACTTTTTTGTCATATTCACTATTATTACTTTTTTTGAGTCTAACATCATAAAACAATATTCTATCAAAGGATTCAAAAATTTCTAATTTTTTTTGTTCCTTTTACTAATTAACCTTTTTTTGTCTATTTGATGGCCAATTTTTGTGATGCTTTACTCTTGACTGTTGCGCTTTGTAAACTATTAGTTAGTTCTCTTTGGGCTTAGATTTATATTTTGGTTCATTTGTTGGGCTTAGATTTTTGTCCTGATTTGTATTATTTTTTTTTCTTGCGAACAGTTATTGATAAAGAAGTTGAAAAAGTTTTGCTGTCGAAAGATATTTATTGGATTATGTTACGTAAAAGGTTTTAAATTCGTTGCTAAAAGTGATTATCTGATTTTAAAAAAAACTCCCCAGCGATCAGAGTCATTCAGTTGGATTGTTGTTATTTCGTTATTTAAAAAACCATCATTATGAAGAAAAAAAAGTTATGAAATATTTTCTCAAATAGAAATTAAAAATAAATCTATTAAAGTTGATTTATAATATTGGGGAAAAAGTGTAAGTGAATATTGGAATATTTCAAAATAATTTCTATTTTATGAAAATCCTTTTGGTTACTGAAGACTTGAAAATTATTAAATTAGTGCAATATTTATAGAATATTTTTTTGAATATTTTAAATTATTATTTTTCGCTAGTTTTAGATTTAATCGAGTTTTTACGGTCGCATTTTGTTATTTTTTCTTTGGCTATGAAAACATGAGCAGGATTTTTGAAGGCGATTTAGTTGTTTCATTGACTTTTTTGCATATTTTCTCAAAAAATCGAAAATTTAACATAAAAAAACCCATAAAACGAAAAATAGACCCCTAAATAATGGCTTCAAAATTTTGTAAAATAAAAGTTAGCCGAAAATCCGGAATCTTACTTCAAAAATTCAACTCCTAAAGCTAATCAGGGTTGAGTGGTTTTTATAACAAATTTGCAAAATTATGCTGCATTTTACATTTCTCTTAACTTTTTGGCGGTTTTTATGACTTTTTTAATCGACTTTTTGGGATTAAAAATCTGATCCTTAATGATGAGTCACGTTTAGGAATTTTTGCGTCTTGGATCGAACTGTAAGGGATTTTCCCAAGAGCAGTTGGACTATCCACTTTTGTTATCATTAGGGCTCCAAAAAATATGGAAATTAAATCACAAAATATGGCCATAAAATGTGGAAAAATGCCAAAATATGGACAAAAAACTTTAAGAAAAGGCAAAAAAGTTTTATTTGTAAAATTTATATAAATTCATAAAATTTTATGGATGCTTATAAATTTTAAGAATTTTTGCAAATTCTTGCTAAAAATTTCATGAAATTTTCCAAAAATGTCAAAATATGGACATAAAAGATCGGCAAAATGCCAAATATGGACCAAATATAGAAGATGGATATAAATCGGGAAATATGGAAAAATATGGATTTAAAAAACCGTTGCGTTATTTAAAAAACCATCATTATGAAAATTTTACCAAAAATTATTCATTACTTTGCTACAAGACTACCATTTATTCTTGATATCATTTGATAGTATGCTAGTGCATTATATAAATTCCGCCACCCATGCGCGTTATATAAATCTGTCAATATGCTAGAAATAAATTATATTCATTTATTTATTAGACTTTAAAAACATATGTATCGTGTAAAAATGCAATATAAATCAATTAGTTTTTATTATCCATTAAACTGTCACCTAATATGAACTGATCAACATAACAATAGGGGATGCACGAAAATCTCAAAAAAATTTTGGAAAACGAAAAACGATTTTTCAGAACCGGAAACAAAACCGAAACGAAAAACGCCAACGGATGAAACCGAAAACGAATCTCAAAAAGTGCCGAAAATTAAAACACGAAAAAGAAAGCGAAATTTCATGGACCCCTGATAACAATGTCTGAAATATAAATCGTAAAGACAACCTTGTTAATAAAATACTAAATAAATGTTATCAAGAATAAATAATAAAAAAAATTACTTAAAATGCTTTACTCTTCACAGCATAATGGCGGATTTATAAAACACAGTAAAATTTCAGAAATTTTCTTTTAATTTAAAAAAAGTTATGGCCAAAAGAACTCAAACCTCCAGGGGGTTCAAACATTTCTCGTCATAACTTTTTTGAAATTAAAAGAAATTTTCTGAAATTTTACAGGCTAATAGAAAACACTTTGGACTATTAAATGAGGTGATGCGACATTTGCGCCGCGGACACTTGCGCCGCGATATTTGCGCCGCCCAGCCAAGTGGACATTTGCGCCGCAGACACTTGCTACCCGCATAGGCACTACCCGCATGCGAGTTTCTAAGGTGCTGTGTCGAAGTGCAAAAAGTCCGAATGTGGGCGAAGTGCAAAAAATCCGAATGTGGGCGAAGTGCAAAAAATCCGAATGTGGGCGAAGTGCAAAAAGTCCGAATGAGTGATGATCAGAAGAGGCAGGTCATTTCAGTACGGAGAAAATGATTTTATTAATTAATAATTGTATTTAATCATTTTAAAAAGACTTTAATAAATAAATTTGTTATTTAATCAATTAATTTAAAGATAATAATTAAAATTAAATATATTTTTTTATAAAACTAATAGTATATTTTTTATTGATGTTGTTTCTATATAGGCTTGGGTTTTGACAAAAACTAGGGTTAGGTTTTCAAAACAAGTTAAAAAACCTAACCATTCCCTAGTTTTTCTGAAATTTTTGCCGCAAATTTTTTCAAAAACTTGTTCTGGGCTTATTTTGGTCGCTGATCACGAATCTTTAATCAGTTTTTAGCTATGATACTGTTAATGTTTCAGAATCCCGGCGGATATGTGGATTCTGAGATAAGCAGCAGGATTCTGGGTGGGTGAGGGAGCGGTTAAGTTCGGAAAAACTTAAACCTAATTTTTTTTTTGAAAGCCTAACCCTAATTTTTGTCAAAATCCAAGCCTATATAGAAACAACATCAAAAAAATATACTATTAGTTTTATAAAAAAATATATTTAATTTTAATTATTATCTTTAAATTAATTGATTAAATAACAAATTTATTTATTAAAGTCTTTTTAAAATGATTAAATACAATTATTAATTAATAAAATCATTTTCTCCGTACTGAAATGACCCGCCTCTTCTGATCATCACTCATTCGGACTTTTTGCACTTCGCCCACATTCGGATTTTTTGCACTTCGCCCACATTCGGACTTTTTGCACTTCGCCACATTCGGACTTTTTGCACTTCGACTCACCACGGTTTCTAATACTATTTTAAAACGGTTTATTTGGTTGGACGCGTAAACTTCTGATTGAACGCGTAAACTCTAAATTTTTATTCCTCACAATTTTTATCAGTTCTGATTTAGCAAGCTAATCGAGACACTTAAGAGCTATCGGACGATGCCAGATTTTTTAATTGACTTCTTTGAAGAAAGAAAACGAGTTTGCTAAGGAAAGTCGTTAAAATGATGGGTTTTGCTGAATATGAAAGGCATGCACTTTGTAAATAAAAACCTAAAATTTTTTTGGTTTTTTTAGAGACAGAATTTAGGGCTCTAGTCCAGTTTATACGTCGAATGGATTTTTATGCGTCCAATCAAATTATCACCACGTAAATGTCGGAGAGACGTTTTCAGCGCATCCCAAGTAGCCTCATTGCGTATGCACTTGTCGATTTTGTGTCAACAAAATACATTCTATGATTCAACAATCGGTGATCACTGATCATTAGGGCTCGAAAAAAGTAAAAAAAAATTTTGATTTTATAACTCGATTTAGACATAATGTAGAGATTATGTTTTCAGCAATCAAAACGTAAAAGTGTAGCGCATTGCCACTCCACTCAACGTCGACAAATGGCGAGTAAAATTGATTTCCATTATGGAAATATATTTATTATACATTTTACGTCTTTATTTGGTGTTTTTTTTCTAAAGTGAATGCCTTTCACATTCAGACAATATATACTTAATACATTTTACACGTATATGCCGTTATATTTTTATAATCCAGGTTTACGCATTCATGCAATATATACATCATACATTTTACGTGTATATGCCGTTTATATTTCTATAATCCATGTTTTACGCATTCACACAATATATAATCATACATTCTACGTGTATATGCCGTTTATATTATTTCTAAAGTGCATCTTTCACATTAAGAAAAATTATATACACCATTCATTTTATGTGTTTATGCCGTTTATATTTCTAAAGTGTATGTCTTCTCACGCACATTATATCATTTATATAATTTTTTATTTTTTTAATTTTAGCTTTTATTTTATTCTAAGAAATTTTCAAAAATAAAATTCCATTCTTGGTTTTTTTTATTATGCCTGTTATGTTATTGGTAGCCATTTTGGCTCTGCTCGTACCAAGTTGTGACGGACTGGATCCAAACGATAGCAGCCGTAAGTTAGCTATCTTCGCCGGTAGTCTTGTTGTGAATTTATATATCTTTTTTTGGGTGCATCAGTTACGTGCTGTCGCGTTTTATAAATCCGCCATTTTTACTGATTTTTCGTATAAATCTTATCATAACATTTCTCAGAAGCAACCAAATTAAACAATCTTGGTATCATCCGATAGCTTTATTAGCTTCCAAAATTTCCAAAAAATTTCGTTAGCTTAAAAAAAATTGGAGCTAAAAAAATAGAAAAAATTACCATAACTCTTGAAAAAGTTAACGAAATTTTTTGAATTTTAACCAGCTAATAGAGTAATTCAAGAGCTATCTTATTATACCAAGATTATTTAATTTGGTTGCTTCTGTCAAAAGTTATGACATTGTTTATACGAAAAATCAGTAAAAATGGCGGATTTATAAAACGCGACTGGGTGGCGGTTTTTATAAAACGCGCAAGCACCCATCAGTTAGATTCACACACACCGACTGATTGTTGGAGGAGAGAAATATGTTTGCAAATGTTGATTTTGTCGGATAAAACGCGATATTAAGTCTCAAAACAACGTTTTCAAAAAATGTCCTTATTTTTGACCATAAAATCTTTTTTTTGACCAGCGACGTTCTTATTTCGGGAAATTTTCAAGAGCACCCCTGCTTTTTTGGCATTTTGCCATTTTGGTGCCTTTTTTGGCATTTTTGAGCGTTTATTTTCATAATTTTTGAGTCTTATTTGAAAGCCTAACAGCAAAAAAATACTGTCCTAGGGAACAAATCTGTTTAAAAACAGTTGATTTTTTGAAGCTTTGGGACCGTGTTTTAAAAATGTCTTTATTTTTGACCACAAATCCTTATTTTGAACCTGCAATGTTCTTATTTCGAAAAATGTTGTCTGGTAACTCTGTAGCAAACCGAGTTTTCCATACAAGGATAGTTTTTCTGTGAATTTTCAATATTGTTGCAATTTCTTCATCAGTCATTTTTGGAGTTTGTTTCTTTAACTTCAATTACGCCGTCAACTTTTCCTGTTTTTCTTCATCTGTTTACTTTTTTCTGCTCATCTCAAATTCTTTCTTTAAACTAAGATTTTTTTTCTACAACAATGCCTTATTTCTTCGCTAAAAGTATTTACTCCATTTATGTCGCCTTTATTCTTAATGGACATGTGTATATTTCGCTCATTTCATATTTAAACAATTCCCCAAATATTAATATTATATAATTTAATGATTTCCATTTTTAATTTTTCTAATGGTCTGCGTCATTTGGACGTGTGCTAGTAAAGCCAATTATTCTTTGGCCATTCATCAAAAAAGATACAATATTTTAATGCCGGTTCTAAATTTTCTATTTTTTATTTTTTTTAGAATGAAAATTTATTTGTTTTATTTTTCTTCTTTTCTTATTGGGCTCATTTTTGTTGCATTTAGCACGGTTTGGGCAGGATGTATTTTCAGTAGTCCAGCAGCAGAAATGAATCAACGAACACCAAGTATGCAACCCTTTCTTGAGACTCGTTCACCTCCACAAGAAAGTATACACAGCTTGAGGAGTGAACAACGTTCACCTTCACCTCCTCAAGAAGAAAGGCGTAGAACTGGTAAAATTTATAAAACATTTTTTTTTTTTACATATATCTTAATGAAATATCAAAACAAAATAAGTTTCGGGTTCGAGAAGTTTTAACCACAACCCTTCTATAAAAATTATAAAGAAAATCCATGCCGATAAGCTTGATAAATGGAATATATATATATTGTAAACATAATTTTTGGCATTAAAATTCTGGAAAATATCGCTGCGCCTTTTATACTATTTTTAATTTGCCTCTGATCCATTGCCTTGGCTTTATTGCTTTGGCATCAAGCAGGGAGGCCGTGGGTGTTAATTTATAATATTAAAATTACGCTACTTTCGCTTTTTTGTCTTATGCTAGCATCATTTAATTGACTTTGCTTTTTTAGTCTCAGAAGAAGATATTACAATACTCGGCATAAGTAGGAGAATGTTCGCAGGAACGTATGTTTAAAAATATTTTATAATTTTATCAGTCAGGATTGGAGTCGGTGCTTTTATTAGACAATATTATTATTTTTTTTTTAATTGTTTACGTAACCTTATTTTGGGTTGGAGCGGTTTATTTCTGGGCGTTATTTATTAATTCTTCCCGAAATGTTTAGAAATCTTTTTTAAAAAGAGCAGTTTACGGTGCTAGTAGGCGTCGCAAGGGAAAATTTTGGAAAATGGTGTGTAATTTTTTACCAGAGTTGACCCGACCCGACCATGGTCAATATCTGTGAAAATTTTTCTCTCTTCTTTTCCGAAAAGGAAAATTCTAAATTGTGAAAATTTTTCTCATTTGCCTTTAAATAAATTCCTTTATTTTCGAATCCTGACTGATTGCTCGTGTTTTCCTACCGTACCCGTCCACGGTGATAGGTTTCCCATGATTTTCATGTGAATAATCTTTTCAGGAGTGAATTATCAAGCGGCAGAACATCGTGAGTTTTCAAATATTTATAGTTTTTTATTACTTTTCGATAAAATTATCTAAATGAAAGGTAATGCAAGTGCGTTGAAAATCTTGAAATTGATAAAACCGTCAGATTTTTTCAAAGTTTTCAACAAAAAATCAAACACAGAGATTTAGGACTTAAAAGTTGTTAGTCTCTAAGGAAATTTTGCATTTTATTTCTTTTCAAGAATTACAAAGCATAATTTAATTCATTTAAGTGAAACATCAGAGCCATATTCGAGACGAATTTCTGTGGGTAAGTAATTCATTTTTTCGAGAAGAAGACCGTTTCGGCCCAAACGTTTAAGTAGCAGGCACATTCAAAAAAGATAATTTTTCTCTATTCATTAATGCCATGATGTTGGTGTTTTTTGGTACCGAAACGTGTGGGCTAAAACCTTCTTTGACACTAGCCTAATAAAACAAAATTTTTAATTTTACAGTTCAAGAGCTTACCGAGAGGGCCACTCGAGATCTTATATGATGGTTTGATGATGATACCATGAAACTCATATATTATTTGTTTTTGTAAGAAAAAAGAAAATATTCTCTGAGCTTTTGAATGATGATACCAGGATTATTTGTTTGGTTCGCAAAAAAGTTCAAAAAAAATTGTTGAAAATCAGAGTTTTTCCAATTGTTTCAAAAGAAACGCAACTAAAATGTCTCTGTCAAAATTGGGGCAAATGTAGGGTCGAACCCAAAACTCGTGTTATTATTTATTGACGAAAACGCCAGAATAGTTAATGTTTAGTGACGAATAGTGACGTTAAAACTAAAAATTTTCGCGCTAAGAAAGTGTTTTTTTTTCATTTCTCATCGATACAAAGCTACAGATAATAGTTCAATCACTAAAAGATGTTTCCTAGCTATAATATTTGACTTTTATAAGTATTCCGAATTTTTTCATTTTGTAATTTTCCGTCTTTTCCTCATTGCAAAATATCTGGGAGAGTTCGAGTTCGAATATCAGAAGCTTTTTTTCTAGCAAATAATGGCATTGACAAAAATAGAAATAATCCTTATATAAAAATTAATTTTCACTTTAATTTTAAAAGATAGCAAGGCCTCATCTTAGCTATCTACTTATATCAATCAATGATGGCAACCATCATCATCATCATCATATTTGGCACTTTTTCTCTTCTGGCCCTTGTTTTTCGGCTCGCTTCTTCCTTCAATTTTTGTTATCCTTCTTGGCTGCGGCCATCTTCATCTTGGCCAAGAGCATGGACGACGAGCGGGGCAAGCACGGACAGTAGCCGCTGTCCTTTCCCGGTAGTCCCGGGGTTGAATACGTTCGTTCAGAACTCCATTTAAATGTTAACAATATAACTCCGTCTGCCCCAGGCTGTCCGGGTTGGCCAGTTGCTTCAGCTCGTCTGGGTTGTCCAGCCGGCCCTTGGGGTCCGGGCGCGCCTGGTGGCCCCTAGCCTCCGCCTTGCGCGGGTGCACCGGGCTGTCCATTTTTTAACCATACTATTCAATTCTCAATAAAATACATTAAAATAATAAATAAAAAAACAGCAAATTCCTTTTCATTTTTATTCACGTTGAAAAGATTTTCACCTTTTTGAACATTTAAATAATTTCCGACCAGCCAATGATGGCCATCATATCATCATCAGCTTCATAATCGACATTCTGATCTCTCCTTTTCGGCCCTCTTACTCCTCGCTTTTTGTTTATGCCTTTTTGGCTGCGGCCATTTTCTTCTTGGCCAACAGCATGGCCGACGAGCGGGGCGGGCACGGACAGTAGCCACTGTCTTTGCCCGGCGGTCCCGGAACGCCGGGCTGTCCAGGCTGACCAATGTTGCCAGGTAGGCCGGGTAGACCAGGCGCACCAGGCGGACCGGGAGGTCCTTCGCCTCCGGGTTGTCCTTGCGGACCTTGGCTTCCAGCGTTTCCGGGCTGCCCAGGCGCTCCGGGAGCTCCCTTCGGACCAGCAATCGTGCGGCTAAAATAAATATTTAAATCCGTTTATAATTCTGTTCAAATGCTTACAATATAACTCCGTTTGCCCCAGGCTGTCCGGGTTGGCCAGTTGCTCCAGCTCGTCCGGGTTGTCCAGCCGGTCCTTGGGGTCCGGGCGCGCCTGGTGGTCCCTGGCCTCCGCCTTGAGCGGGTGCACCGGGCTGTCCAGGCGCTCCTTGCTGTCCGCGCGGTCCCTGTCCCCCGGGGGTACCGGGCGGGCCGGCCGGGCAACGCGGGCAAGGAATGTTTTGGGGTGGGCATGGAGGAGCTGAAAATGAGGGTTTTGCTAATCGGAATACCTTTCTACATTAGCTTACCAGGTTGACCAGGGGCTCCTGGCTGTCCGGGCTGTCCCGCGCCTCCAGGCTGTCCTGCTTGACCAGGCGGCCCATACGGGCCAGGCGGTCCAGGGGGACAGTTTGGCCGTTGCGGAGGGCCACACTGGCAGTGACCGGGCAGTTGACGCTTGGCACGGAAGATGGAGCTGAAGGGGTTGGCACGGGCCTTCGACGGCGGCGACACGGCCACTTGCACGTCCATCAATTCAGTCCAGGCCGAGTCGGTATTGACACGGAATGCCTGCAAAAATGGGGCGCAACATTCGAAATTTATGGGCGTAGTATACCTCAACTCCATCGCGCACTTTGTTGCTCAGTTGGCTCATGTCCGAGTACAGAGAGGGCAGAGTGACCACAGTGGAGATGATTGCAAGCAGAGAGCACACCGAAGCAATGCCCAGAACTACGTGAGTCTCTTGCATATTTAAGCTGAATTTTTTTTTTTAAATGCACTATTATTTTTATTTAATTTATTTGATAAATAAATTTTTAATTAACAAATTATTATTATTAATGTTTGAGTCGAGAATTAATACACTTGCTGCGCCTTTTATATGGACCCAAAATGGCCGTGCAAAAACCATGCAAATTGCTGCCATAATGACATTTTGGTTTCACTTGTTTTTCCATTTTCATTTTAATTCGTAAAGCAATTTTTTCAGGACATTAAATATCATCGATGTGGAACCGTTTTATGTTCGTTGTTGTTGCGCGAAAAGGGTCATTTGTCTTTAATTGCGCTGCCCTTTCCCCAATTTTCATCGCAACTTTCCACAAAAAAATGGGAAAGCGACAAATTTATGATTTTTAGCTAATTAATTACGTCAAGTTCATTATTTAGTAGGTTCTTTATTTCTAATTAGTTCATTTGTTCCTTTTAATTTGCAATTTAATTTTCCTATTATTTTTTTAACAATTAAAAAAATAACAATGAGGTTTTTTGATGCATTTTGTGAATCAGCCTTTTCTGTTCTGAAGAACATCAAAACGGACGAGAGAACCCGTATTGGCACACCTTTGCTGAACTCACTCATTTCTATCAAATTTAATTCAAATATTTCATGCCCCAATGCTCACAATTACTTTCTTTCATTGCCAAATTTGCTCAAACAGGTGAAAAGTGAGGATAAATATATTGTCTAAATGTTTTTGAAGTTTTTACAGTGCACAATTGACCTAAAAAATTGCCGGGTTTTTTGCCGGCTTTTTGAAAATTTTTGCCGGGTTTTTCCAACTGGTTTGCCGGGTTTTTGAGTTTTGGCGATGGCGATGACATCCCTGTTCTTGCTTCAGGGTCATTCTTAAAAAAAATTTTCAAAACTTATAAAAGTAAGGAAGCAACGAGAGGACTTTTTCGAAATCAAAAATTATTGTAATAAGTTATTGAACTTAAGTAATGAAATCATTTAATTGCTTTTATCGAATTTAATTAAAAAATTACTAAAATTTATTTGAACAAAAAAAAAATATTATTTATTTATTTAAATAAAAAGTTGAGGTCGTCGCCTCGTTAGCTCAGTTGGTAGAGCGTGAGACTTTTAATCTCAAGGCCAGGGGATCGAGACCCCTACGGGGCTCTCTACCTTTTTGTTTGGTTTTAGTTATGTTTTTATAATCTCTTTAACTTGAAGTACTTTTAAATCGTGCTGGGACTTTTGTTAAATTCCGCCACTATGGGCGTTTGTTAAATCCGCCATCTTTTACAGATTTTCCGAACATAATTTGTCATAACTTTGCCTAAAATTAACCAAATTAAACAATCTTAGTTTCATACTATTGCTCTTGATTAGCTTTATTAATCTTCCAAATTTTAAAAAATTTGATTAAGTTTTAAGAAAAATATGGTCAAAAAAATAAATTTTTTTCACTTTCTCGGCCACAACTTTTTTAAAACTTAATCATTTTTTTGAAATTAGGAGGACTAATAGAGCTAATCAAAGCAATCGGATGATACCAAGAATATTTAATGGGTTTGAAGAAAGTTATGACGGATTATGTTCGGAAAATTGTAAAAAATGACGGATTTAACAAACGCCCATAGTGGCGGTGTTTAACAAACGACCTAGCACCCTTTTAAATTAATGTCTTAGTAAATAAAAATTAGTGTTTTATATGGAAAGTGGGTTTGTAATGAATAAACTTTGACTTTTAAGTATTTTATTAATCCAGACCAGTCATTCAAACTTCGGTGAAACCTGACCGTGCTGGGACGTTTCTTAAAAACCGCCACTATGGGTGTTTCTTAAATCCGCCATTTTTACAGAATTTTCAACTAAATCAAGTCATAACTTTTCTCAGACCCAACCAAATTAAGCAATCTTGGTATCATACAATACCCCTTATAGTGGTTTATAAGCTTGCAAAATTTCAAAAAATTTCATTAACCTTTTCAAAAGTTATGGTAATTTTTTCCACTTTTTTAGCTTAATTTTTTTTAAAGTTAATGAAATTTTTTGAAATTTATCTTACTTATAGAGCAATTCAAGGGCTATCTTAGGATACCAAGATTATTTCATTTGGTTGGTTGTGAGAAAAGTTATGCCTAGATAAAATTGAAAATCCAGCAAAAATGGCGGATTTAAGAAACGCCCATAGTGGCGGTTTTTAAGAAACGACCTAGCACCAAACCTGACCGTCTATTGAACGAAATTAAATTTTGCGAACTTTCACCTATTTAGGGGTTTATTCCAGGCTTCCCAAATGAACATTTTGATAAGGCTCATTTGGTTGGCAAAAAACCCTCATTTTACCCAGTTTTTTTTTCATAAATTTACCGTTCTAACGCAGGAATGTTAGATGCTATGATCTATAAGAAAGGTTCTGATTTCAGTCTATTGTTTTAAAAAGCCCGTAAAAACGGACTAAAAGTCTCGCCCATTTTACAGAATTATGATCACACTTGCCCCGAATTGTACAATTTGCTAATTTACAGTCCCAAACTACTTAAAATGCTTATTGGTAATGAAAAATAAAGTGTTTGATACTAATTTACTTCACTCAATTGATTTGCAATAAATAGCTGCGCAATCTTTTTAAAAACGTTATGATTTTTGACGCCCAAATCTGATTTTTTGGACCCAATGTTCTGATTTTGAAAATGTTCATCTAGCATCCCTGTTCTAAATCAACGAAACAAGAAAAATCGAACATATTCATTAATTGCTTCTATATTTTACACCAATTAAATACAGACATACCTCCCCCATAAATATTAAGAATCACACAAAAAATCAGTAAGGGTAGAACAAAAAACTTTTTATGAATTTTTTTCCAAGAATTGCCCAAAATTTGCTATTAATTCATTATAACTCAAACTTTTTTTTCAGAGTCAACAAAAAAATCTGAAAAAATTCATATTTGTAAAACTTTGGAGCTGGTCTAAAAAGAAACTCAATCAGCCACTCCTTCCTAGATGTGAAAATTCGAAAATGGCTCTAAACCGTCGGGGTAAATTTGGGAAATTTTTAGATGAAAACGAATATGATGGACAGAACGAACCTAAAGCATACCCTATAATTCTAAAAATTTTAATGAATCAATGATTTCATTCGTTCAATTGTTACTCGTGTTATTTTTGAACAAGTTTCTTAAAATAATTTTTTTAAGAAATTTGCCTTTTTGAACCTACATAAAATTTGGGACGGAGTTGGTTTTTATGCATATTTTAGCATTTTTCAAGCATATTTTATGAGCATATTTAGCTTTGTTAAGTGCATATAAATCCGCTTCCTACTAATGACTGACACCAATGAAGCATGAGTATTTGTTTCCCCTTCGGTCATTAATACGGAATTTTTTAACAAAACCTTTTTTAAGGCTAACTTTTCGTGCCGGGACCAGTGAGTCGTCGATTATCAAGCGCTTTTCATTCCCAAAAAATGGCTTTACTCCTGGGAAAAAACATGGGATCATTATACACAATAACTTTTCAGTAGGCTTTAGAACTTCATAGCAATACTCGAACCCATCGGCCAATTGCACTGTTCTGCGCTGAGTTGTTTCACCAATAAAAAAATTTGTTTCCTTGGGTTGAAGGGTTGGTTGGGGGTCTTGGAATTGTGGGGTTGGTTGAGGCACATTCATTTTGCGAGAAAATTGGCGAATGATATTGGCAGGGTACGAGAATGGTCATCTTACTTAGGCATTTAGCAGGCAAGTACTTTACCAGCGAAAAATATTCCCATCACTTGGGCCTTCTGGGTCAAAGTATCCTAAAAATTAAAAATTTGAATTTTTTTGAAAAATCTTTGACAAAAATTTTGAAAAAAAGAAAAGTTTTTTCAAAAAATTTTAAAATTTTTATATATGAAAAAAATATATATGTATGCATGCCTTGAAATGTACCTATATGGGTTGTCACTATGTAAGAAAATATTGAATTTTTTAATTTATTTTGTTAAAAGTTTGTTGAAAATTTGGAGCATATTTTGCCATTTTGGAGCATATTCGGCCATTTTGATGCGTATTTTAGCATTTTTCGAGCATATTTTATGCGCATATTTGGTCTTTTTTTGGTGCATATAAATCCGGTTAAGTGAGGTGCCCATTGAGAGAATTTTTGGCTCTGGTCGGTTTTACGCGTCCCATGCCATTTTACGCGTCCTATTATCAATTTACGCGTCCCATGCCATTTTACGCGTCCTATTATCAATTTACGCGTCCCATGCCATTTTACGCGTCCCATACCATTTTACGCGTCCCATAACAGTTTACGCGTCCCATTATCATTTACGCGTCACATAACATTATATGCGTCCTAAAACATTATACATACAATCAACATTTTATATTCATTTATAAATGGATCAAAAATGATAATTTTTAACACAGGGCAATCAATTAATGTGCATTTCCTCCAAAATGTGACTATTTCTATGACAATCCCCATCCCCCCTAGTTCTCCCCATCCGCTTCTTTTCTAATTGCCCGTGATTGGCATAAATCTGTTAAATAATTATAGAAATCCATGATTGTTTCTTTATGCCCCTCCGGTTTCCCTCATAACAGCGTCCATAGTGCTTGACGGATGGGAAGCAAAAAATCCAATGTTACTTAATTGGCTACATTTTATGTATTTTTTAATTTTAAAAAATTTTCTGGGACGCCTAAAACCGACCAAAGCCGAATTTTTATTACATTATTCCTTATAAAATAATTTAAAAATTCCCACTCGTTTTTTAGTTTTTCTTACTTTATTTTTATTTTTTTCTAACCATAGAAAAAGATATAATAAATGTTTTATAAAATATTTTTAATTTGATCAATAATATTAAAGCAATTCTCTTTCCCAGACAAATATTTTAATGCATTTGTCTTCGTTTTTTCTCGATTGCCAATGTTTAACCTGAAATCTTTCCATTATACCAATATGAATGCGTCAAATAATTTCTAAATTGTTTTCTTTTATTATAAAATGTATTTATAGAATTTTTTTTGTATTGAAAAAATAAAAGTTTTTTGCATTTTTGGTAATATTTTTTCTGGGCTTTCAAAGTATTTTATTTCTAAGGCAATAATTAAAGAAAATGCAATTAAATGGTCCTTAAAAATAAGGATGTATGACATGTTTGAGAATTTACTCTAACAAAAAAATTATTTTAAAATTTTAATGAAATTTTCGAATCGAGCTTATGTCGGGACGAAAGTTCGCAAATTTTGGGTTTTTCGTTTTTTTAATGATTTTTAAATAAAGAAACCACAATTTTTTGGTGACTTTAATGATAGCTAGGGACTAGGTCCACCCTCCTGCAAAATTTCAAAATTTTTCATAGACTTAAAAAATTTACAAAAACAGCATTTTCCAACTTGTCAATTTTTATAAAATTGAATTAATTTGCTGCGCCGTTTTATATAAAAAACTTTACGCCAATAAAAATTTTTGAAATTTTGTAGGAAGGTAGACCTAGTGCCAAACTATTTTTGAACAAAAGTTCAAATCTGCACGTTATGTTTAAGCCGAGTTAGAATGAAAATATACCTTTTTACATTTATTCTTCTTTTAAAATATATCGGCTGCAGCTCTAAAGAACTGAAAATTTGTGCCATTTATGAGACGGCGATGCCAACGCGTGAAACGGAAATTAATTTAAATTTGATTAAATTAAATAGAAAGGAAGAAAATATCGAAATTAGACAACAAATTCAACAAAACAAAGTGTGTTTTGAATTTAATGTCTACCAAATAGCAAAAGTGTAAAATTCATTGAATGCACATTTGACATTTTGATAAAGCCGGTCAAAAAGGAAGACGGTACTCAAACGGATGATGACAAAATTTCTAAAAAATCAATGGAGAACGCCAAAACTATTGAAGAACCAATGGACAACCAAGGAACTATGCACAGGACAGTGCAAATTGGCTTGTACGAGGGTGATCCATTGAATGATGAGCATTTTGTCGTCAATTTGGGCAAAATTGACCCTCCAGGACTTTATTTGAATCGTCGTCTTTTTGTAGAGCCAAAAAGTTGCGAAAACGAGAACGACGATAGCAATGCCAGTTATTATGCACTTTTATAATTCGATGGAGAGAAAAGAGCAGAGAATGAAGACAATGGGGAGAATCCTATCAGTTTTGTGGCATATGCACCGCTTGAAAAGACTAAAGGAGAAGCATCGGCACATGAACAGCAACACACATTTATAAAATTATATCGGTAAATTCAAAATATTTAAAAAATCAATAAATTTACTAATGTTACAGTACTGTTCTATTTTAGCTTCGAAAAAAATTCATTTAGGTTTTCTCATTTTGTTTACATCTTTTTTTATGTTTCTTCAAGCTTTGATTTGTTGTGTTATATTTTCAGTTCGCTGAATATCATTTTTCAATTCCAATAGAGGAGAAGCTCCTATTGCATCCGAAAATCAGTGATTTACAATTGGACATTTTAAAATATAAAAAGGTATTGTTTTCCCAAAATATTACTCTATTACTTTATATATTTGCAAAATATTAAATAATATTACAAAAAAAATTAAAATTTTTGAGCGATGAATTTTCTATTTTTGTAGTAAATGTATGCTAATCTGAAAGATCGATTCCCTTGTTTTTGCATTTTTTTATTATCATTTGTTTAGATTTTTCAAAACAGCAAAAAATAAAAATAAGCCCTATTTAATTGTATATGCAAAACCCTAAGCAAATAATTTCCTAATCATTCCAAATAAATGTCGGAGGTAAATTATTGCAAAAAATAAATGATCTTTTGCAAAACGATTTAGCATGCATTCCTCACAAACCCTTAAAATTAAACAATTTTTGGGGCTTCTGTTTATAAATCTTAACAAAATTTTTCAAAAATTTTCCCGGCGGCGCCTATCGGCACCGCCGGCTCACCTAAGCATAATTTTTAGCTTTTTTAAGATCACGGCAAAAAAAAAACAGGACAAAATGAAACTCCTTTTTTGATTGTTCCGGTGCTTATGATTTATTTATTTCCAACACTGATTTGTTCCAACTTGTGAGACGCAATGAAAAATATAACATTTGAAAATTTATATACTTTTTTGAACAATTTTGACACTAAAATTACGTGCCACCTTATTGCCACCATTTTTAAAATTTTTGCCACCTTTTTGCCACCCCGGCGCCACCATTTTGGACTTTCGAGATAACCACCCTGGCTGGCTTTGCTCCGGCTTTGAGTTTGAATTTGTTGGAAATTTTATTTATGATGGCCAACGGCCAATTGGAAAGTGACAAATTTAAGCAAACTCAAGCAAAAAATATTATTAAACATGGCAAACGAATTTTAAAATTTAATGGACAAAAGATGCTGTTTATAATTTCAAAGATTGAATTTTTGAAGGTTGTAAAAGTATCATCAATTGAGGATTTGTTTAAGATTGGAGTGGAAACACTTTTGCCGAGAACAGTCTGGAAAATTTACAACGCATTAGCCAAGGCTTTTGATTATATAACCCATGTTTTAAACCATTCACATTTATTCCATCATTTTTCCAAGCCCATTTCGGGAAATTAACTAACATATATTTTGAAGTTTTGTGCTTTTTGCTCAATTGACTTTTTGTCTTTTGTTTGATAAAATTATGGGTATAAAATGATGTTTCTGCTTCAATGTTACTATTTCGTAAAAATGAAAAATAAATTTCACCAATATTACTTTTTATGTTAGGTCGTATTTTAATTTCGCTATTTTTATAAAATTTCCAACAAAATTAGTTATAACTATGTCAAAAGCAATTTAAATTAAATAATCTTGGCATTGTCTGTTAGTTGTTCGGCTTTTTGTGGCCATTCGGAAGCTAAATACTAATTATTCAATTTGGTTGTTGTTGCAACAACTTTATAGAGCGATTTTCTGGAAAACGTGGTGAGTCGAAGTGACAAAAGTGCAGATGTGGCGAAGTGACAAAAGTGCAAATGTGGGCGAAGTGACAAAAGTGCAGATGTGGGCGAAGTGACAAAAGTGAAAATGTGGGCGAAGTGACAAAAGTGCAAATGTGGGCGAAGTGACAAAAGTGCAAATGTGGGGTGGTCAAAAGGGGCGAGTCATTTCAGTACGGAAAAAAGGATATTAATAAATGATTTAATCTATTAATTAAATTTACCGACCATGAATATAATTTCGAGGTTTTATTTTCATATTTTCCACCATTTATTTATGAGAGAAATAATAAACCTAACCATATTTTATCAATTCGATCGATTCAATCGAATCCACCTTTTTTTTTTTACTATTCACAATATATTTATATGCTGACGAGAGCATTATAATAATTTAAAAGAATCTTCTTCCTCTTGTTATAAGATAGTAATAGTAATTCATTTTTCTTCTCTGATTAATTTTATTATCAATTTTAATATTTAGAATGAAAACTTCACTTTTGATACTTTTTATTAGCTTTTGCTTTATTGACTTTGCGTTAAATATAAAGTCAAAATTCGAGGATTTTATTGAAAATCAAGAAGCAATGAAGCTGATCCAGAATTACCAAGAGAAGCGAATCAAAACTATTAAAGAACTACATGTTGAGCTAAAAAAAAAAAGGAATTCAATTGGCAGAACGTAGTTTGAAACTATATCTTTGTAAAATCAAGAGTTGTATTTCTGATACATCAAACGAAAGCCCAAACAAATTAGAAATGAAATTTGAAAAGTGTCTTTCTCGTGATCTAACAGATACTATTTATTTAATCGGAAATGAAAACTATTGGCGAAAATACCGAATAATGAATGAAAACCTGGCAGATATATACATCGCATGCTCAAAATGTTCTGTACTTCAAAACAAAGAAAAAAATATTAAGCCAATGGTTGCGTGAGCAGTAATACGTGGGGGAGAAAAGCTGGTCATCACTCAGGCAGAACATAATTCAAAATGTAAAGCTGAAAATTTGGAAATCCTAAAATCTGAGCAAGTGGACAGAAAACAAAGAAAATAAATCTTTAAATGCAATAGCGATGTAAAGACTATCTGGAGACAAGGCCTTGAAAAAGTTAGGGAAGAAGATGCTCATAACGATGTCGATTCTTTGGCTGACCATTCTCTAACTAATCACTATCCATCATGGATAGAGATTAGAAGGTCTTATAACAGAAGACGTCAGCAAGCACACGGATCAGAAGCAACAGACCCATATGATGTGCCTCCAAGGCTTCAATTAACAAAGTTTGGGGCAATCAAGCTAATTATGGGGAAAAAAATCGCTGGAAGTGAATGGATGATATATAATAATCAAGAAACTAATGTTATGATATTCGCTTCAAAAACTCAATTAGACGCAGCAAGAAATTGTCGGATAATGGTCGCCGATGCGACATTCGAACTAACACCAAAAGGCTTTCGACAGATTTGGCTTATACACGGCTTGGTTTATTTAAATTAATAGTTTTTTTTCATTTTCTTATTTAGTACACAACAAATGACGGTGCAGAATGGGTAGTTCTCGCATTCGCATTAATGAAAATTAAAGATCAACTTTCATATGAAACTGTTTTAAATGAGCTTTTTCGACAATGGGGTAGTGAAACAGTTGAAGTAATTGAGAGAATTCATATAGATTACGAAAGGGCAGAAATCAATGCATTTAAAAAAATATTTGGAGAAAACAAAATATTTGGTTGTATTGTTCATTTCATTCGCGCAACGTTGCGACATATTCAAACTGATCTGCCGCTGTTATGGAGAGAATATATTAATCAAAAAAACAAGTGGTACTGTTTGGAAGCACATTCGAAAACTGCTGGCTTTGCCTACAATACACAAAAATCATGTAATTCGTATATGGCCTCATCTAAAAAGGTTTGAAGTTGAAGGAAAAAGAAAATGAAAATCTTAAAGAATTTCATCAATATTATGAACGAGAATGGGTAAAAAAACTTGAAAATGGTAATTTATGGAATTTTCACAAATTAGCCAGGACTAGAAATACAAACCCAGCAGACGCGTGGCATTCAGCTATCAAAAGGTTCACTAAACCCTTTTGCTACATACAAAAAATTTGTTTAAGAGACCGGAATAGTGTACGCCATGCTTCTCTTGGAGTTTTTTTACATTTTTTTCAAACAGTAATGTCGGAAGTAGACGACAGGATTGTCAAATTAAAAAATGAAAAAACAAAACCAAGACCCAGAGCTAAAGCATATGAGACGTTAGATGAAAATTTGTTAAAAGCCTTAAACGAATATGAAGTTAGTAATGTCAGGCTTAGATAAGTAATTTTGATAGATTTTAAGACAGTTTTACCACAAATACAAAATGAAGATGATTTTACTCAAACAACTGAACATTATTTAAACAGAATTTCTTTTCTTCTCTTGCAAATGAATGATTCAGGAACTAAAAGCCAAAAAGATGCACGATTGGACGAGGTGCAGTAAGTTATAATAAACTTGACGGTATCCCAAATTTAGAGAAAAAGAAAATTGAAAAATAATCGTGAAGAAGTTGAAGGTGTATCGGCGACAAAAGCAAAAAAGATAACCTCAAAAGAAAAAGGAAAAGCAAATAAAATTACAATTGAAACAGAAGATGAAATAGAAATTGAAAGAGAAGATATACTTATACTTGAAGACGAAACAATTTCTTTTAATGGAGGTGATATCATAATCACAAATGAAGAGATAGTAGCTGAAGACAGCGAAGGACCAATTAAAAGTCTTTCGAAATTTAACCAATTAAATCTATTGTTCAATCCGCCTTCGATTTGTGAAATGTATAATTTTGCAGAAGAATGGGATTATCTATGGGAAGAGCCAGAAAAGGAATATGCAAATAAATTAGAATTTCAAACCAGTAATTTTGGACCAGGACGGGTTATGCCCATCACCGGCGATGGAAATTGCGGTTTTCGAAGTTTAAGCTGGGCTCTAACAGGATCAGAAACGAATCATGACGAAATGCGACGTGATATTATGGAATTTACAGAAGTTACATTAAAGCAATATGAAAAACATAAGGAAGAAAACGATTGGTGGCGTAAGTCTTAAAATTTATAATGGTGAACTAAAAGCTATTTTAGTTTTGTTTTTTACAAACAAAGACGATGCACTAAAACATGCATCATCTAAAAAACTCCCAGCTAAAAACTCTGCTGAGCTTGAAAAATGGATGGATACATTTGATTTGTTTGTCGCTGCAAAATTGTATCGGATAAATATTGTAATGTGCAGACAAGATAGAGAGGAATACTTTTGGCAAATTTTCACTCCCGAAATGGATCGATCCGTAATAGATAAACATAAATTTTTATACAAATAATAACACAAAATTACTCTCTATTGTTTATTTAGCTGATCGCTGATCAAGACCGTGAAACGCCATCCGTTTTTATTCTAAATACAATGAATCATTTTGAAGTAATACTTGAACCAATTCGATTGTGAATGCTAATTATTATATACTAAAAATATTTTCTAACCGAAGAAGCAAAATTGTCTTAGGCCAATGCGCCCTGAAAGACGCTCAATTTTCTTAAAAATTGCTTCCAACTGCCAGTCATCTTTACGAATGAACAAATCCACTGACGACAAAGATAAACAGATTGGAAACAATAGGTCAACTAAATGTTTTTATCAGTAGTGATGGCACTTTTAGTCAAATGACTTTTTTTTCTGCTGACTCAGGAGGGCCTAAAACCTACGTAAAATGTGTCTTTATCTTTGTTTGAAGCTTCTAGGATGAATTTTATAATGACTTTTTTTGACTTTTTGTTATTTTATGACTTTTTGCGATTTTTGTGAATAACATCTTTTGCGCTTATTTATGACTTTTTTAGTCGACTTTTTGAGATTTTATAATGACTAAAAGTGCCATCCCTACCTATCAAAATTGTTTGTCGTCTCACTGACGGCAAATAAAAGAAAACATCGGCCAGCCGGCAATTTTTTTTTTTCGTCTGGCATTTTAACTCAAAGGAAATGAAAGCGTTCGCTGATGCCTACGCAACGGAACAGCAGCTTTTTCTCGTTGGCTCTTTCACATTTGGCTTTTTCTCGACGTCTCTTTCTCTTCGGCTTTTTCACATTTGGCTTTTTTTTTGACGTCTTTTCTTGACGGCTCTTTCCCTTCGGCTTTTTCTCCCCAGAACACTTCGGCTGGCACAAAATTCTATCACTTCTTACAGCATGCTTGGCAATTATATTTTGCTGTTTTTTATATTAAATGTAACAAGTAGTGATGAATCTATCAACAAAGAATCTGACCCGTTCTGCACTGGTCCAAGCCGAATAAACACGACATTGTTAGGTACAATGAAAAAAATTATATAAATAAGTATATAGTCATTTAGTTGATGCCCTTTTCCCTGTTAAACTTTCACATCGAGAGTTTCAACTTTTGATACGGAAGCAGGACTTTCATCCAACAGCAATTTTAACCAAAATTAGGCGACTGACAAAAAAAGACGTTGACGAAATGTGTTATACCGGTGGTTTTTCTCTATTTTAAAGTAAATGATATTTTTACCATATAGATATAAACCGAAAACTTCAAGGAATCCGTGAAAAAAATTGTGACTTAACTGACTTGTTTATTCTAAATGCAAGATGTGGCACGAGAAGCGATTGTTGGATTAGCATAGAAATTAATCTATTCCACAGATATTGTATAATACCAATTTTGCTTTAACTGGTTGCTTCTGAGCAAAGTTAATACTATATTTATTCGAAAATTCAGTAGAAATGACGGAATTTACGAAACGCGCCAGCACGAATAAAAAAACCATAAAATTCTAAATTTTTTTTATCAAAACAAATTTAAAAAGTAAAAAATTTAAATCTGTCAACAGCAAACAGTTAACAAAGCGTGATAATCAAAAGCATTTAACAATGGTCAGAAGCAGTCATCCAAAACGACTAAAAATTGGGGGTTTAGAAAAATGGACACAAACTCTCTCTCCTTCTAAAATGCAACAAAAGATTTCTCTTTTTATAAAAATAAATTTAATATCAATAAAAAAAAATAATTAAATTTTCATTACCCAAAAAAGGGGTCCGGGTCACTTTGGCGCGGCCAGTATAGCGCGGCCGGTTTGGCGCAGGTTTTTTGCGCGAAGACGTTTTGGCGCAGGTAGCGATGTAAAGGAATTTCAAATTTGGGTTGACAAATATTTCATTATAAAACAAAAAACAGAAAGTGATGAATTCATTTCTCTCCCTACTCAAATCATTATGAGAGAATACAAGCCTGTCATCAAATTCGTGAAAGGTTTTAACTCATAAGAATCCAAATGGCTAACGTGCCCACCATCACCGGTATGTGAATTAATTCGCTGTCGATTTTGTACCGACTACATTAAAAATCCACAATGTGTAAGCCAAATACATTGGGCCTTAATTCTCATAATCATTACATTGACATTATATGTAATTTCCCTAAGCCTTAAAATAATGAAAATTTTATTTCGACTATAACATTTCATCCTCGCTTTTATTTACAACTGTCTTAAGAAAAGGAAAAAATTAAAGAAAGTGAAAACAATCAATCAAAAATATTTGTTGTATTTAATTATGCACTTGTTTCTATTTGATTTACCAACGATTTTACCGTGTGACGAAGTTACCAATTTAGTTGCTGGAACTAATGATTGTCCAATTATGCAAGACGGAACGATGGACTGTACTTATGATCAAACCACCCAAATTTCTATTACACCCGAACATATTACTTGTCTAAAATTAGACAATGAAAAGACACATGCGACAATAGAGACTATTAAAATTACTATTGAAAGCTTAACGATTACATGTGCAAAAAAATCTGAATATTTTATGAGAAATTATAAACTGTTATCCAGCTCTCAAAAAAATGTTCAGATGCTAGAAAATGTACTGGAGAAATATGTCAGAGACTACCAATGAAAAGAAAAAACCCAGAAATAAGTGATCAGGCAAATAACTTGCCAGAATATTCATACTGCGTACCATCCTGTGGAGGATGGCATTGCAAATGTTTTCTTGCCACCGATGGGTGTCTCTTTTACCGTACATATACAGAATCAATTGACAACAATATATACGAAATTGTTAAATGCCCAAGTTGGACTATCCTAGCAACAGCAAAAGTTTCTCTTGGTCATACAACAGCATATAACGTTGAACTGAAACCAGGAGTTTTAACATATGTCGAGACAAACAATATTTCTCTTACACTAATATCCATTTCAATTCCTCTTACGCCATTATTTGGTTCGAAATTCGTAATTGACCGTACAAATACCAAAGCTTTAATTGTAGATAATGAAAAATTACTCAAAAATAGTCTTAGATGTGGGATTCATGAAAAAGCAAAACGTTTTCAGTGTACATTCCCACCAGAAGTATGTCAGTGCCATGGAGGCGATTCCATTGTACATTGCGAGTGTGAACAAACCCCTCTCACCGGATTGTTCAAATGAAAGGAAAATCGTTTACCGCTTAATACACATGGAAGTCGAGTATATCTCGAAAAACAATTGAAGGCAAAGATACAACAAACAACTTCGCTTCAGATGCAAGTACATTAAAGGGACATAAAGTGAAAGCAGTTACGACAAAAATAATTGTACGATAAAAACTATATCGTTAGAGGGATGCTATTCATGTACCACAGGAGCAAATTGAGTTTGATCTGTATGACAAATTTCGGCACTGCATTAACAAACATAAATTGCCCTAATCAGAAAAGTCAAGTACCCTGTGATGTAAAAGGAAAATCTCAAAATATTAACTATCATATAACGTACCAAAAATAAAAGAAAAATGTGACGTTATATGCCCAGATAGAAAAAGTGAAATAGTACTAGAAGCAAACCTAAAGTACATAATCCAACAGGATAATAATATTCTTCCTGTTAATCATACAGAAGAAAAATCCGTTATAGGTACCTCACTTGAACAATTTACTGATATACTCAATTTCATATATGCCCTTATTAAAAATAATCTGTACAATGTTTGATTTACATTAATCATCATAATTTCAATAATAATATTCATTGTGAAACATTAAAAATAAATGAATGAATGGATGAATGAACGAAGGGAGGGAGGAAAAATGACTCACAGAGTCATACCACAAAACTAATCGTACAAATTATTTAAATGGCAAAAAATTAATTGTGAATAAAACAAAAACATAACAAAAATGTTAAGACGAAAAATAAATGAATAAAAACACAAAATAGCAAAATGTTAAATAAGGGGAAATGTTAAATTGGCAAATTTGGGCAAAATAAGAAACGTTACGGAACATAACGGGATAGGGTACGGACATTCGTTGGCATGCCATGTTGGCAAACAACCCGCTTCAAGCAAGGAACGGAAATTTAAAAGGAGGGCCAAATCCCTCCCAAAATCACTTTCAAATCACCTGAGCTGAGGTGGGCCCCCTCCGAAGTAGCTTCTGTCCCTTCCCCTCCCCTTTCCCCTGTTTCCCCTGCCCTTCTCTTGCGCTCAGCGACTGATCGGCCACTATGCGGACTGTTCCAACGACTGCCCTGTCGTGCCGACAACTTCCTTTTGTGCCGGTTCCCTCCGAAGTTTCCGAGGTTCCCCCGACAAGTGCCAAGCCGATTTTCCCGACCTCCGATCGTTTCCCCCCATTTTCCCCATTGTGCCGTTCCCCCTATTTTCCCCATTGTGCCGTTCCCTCCATGTTCCCCATTTTGTGCCGTTCACATTTTCTCCACACTTTTGTCCCGCTTTTTTGCGGGTTTTATTACCCAAGCTTGAGTTTGAGCATTAACCAATAAACGAATTTATTGCGCTATATTGTTCAACTTGGCCCTCAAATTTCCGTCACTAGTCCCCCAAAATTCTGCCTCTTCCGCCCGTCCCAAATCCCGTCGCACCCCAAATTGAAAGCAATCCACCACCAAGCCCAGCCCATCCACTATAGGCCTCTAAACGGTTCAATCGCCCCCCACTTGGCCGTCTTCTTGTCAACCCCTGTCCCTGTTCGTCCCAAACGAACACCAATCGGCGAAGGTTTCACTGACTTCCCCACTCCCTTCCATAATAATCCATTGCTTCTTTAGAGCTTCCATTGTCGCAATAATTGAGGCCGCGACTATTGGAGAAATAACTAAAGAAAAACTGTCGGCACCCCGGGGAAATTTTGATAAATTGAATAAAATTTATAGAGAAAAATTGTGTAAAAAATGCCCATTTTCATACATTTTTTAATTAGAAAATAATATAAAAATGAAAAAATAAATTTTAAATTAAGGCATTTTGTATAGTAAAATTGAAATAAAATTCGAAAATCATAAAATAGTGGCCAATAATGGCAATTTTAAAAATACTGGCAAATGCCACTAAATAGTGGCAAAATCGCATTTGCTTATGACAAACAATACCGCAAAGCTAAAGTTTTGTTGAGGGTTCGTCCCCGACCCGACTCGAAGCCATTTTTGGGCCCATCCCCGACCTAATTCCGACATCCCATCCCCGGTGTTCCCCGTTCCCTAACATGCCATCACCGACATCCCCGACAAAGAACACTGGTAAGAATGGTTTGAATTTTTGTGCACCGATTCTTCGAAAAAGGACATTGTTTTTGGGTTAACATTTTTCTTCTTCATCAGTTCCTTCTTTCGCTAACAATTTGATTCCGCTGAAAATTCGCAGAGCATAATAATAGTCAATAGGTCAAATGCCGTTCTGATGATTGTGAGTCGCATCGGTATGTGTAGATATAAGAAGTGAGAAAATTACTGTATTCCCACCATTTGACGGCGGAGGCGCAACTGATTGCCGCTGCTGCTGCTCTGATTCATTGTCCTCAATCGACATGCTATCTTGTTTAGTTGCTCGGGCGAGTGAAGATGCATGACTTTCTTTTGGTTGGAAAGACCAGAAAAACAACAGCCTCCTGTGGCAAAAGCCACAAAATTGAGCATAAGCATGATAAGCATAAAATAAACGGAGTAGTTTTGCATGCTAAAAAAAAGAAAATTTTTTGTTGAAAATTGTACTTTAATATTTAGAACTCGTTGTTTAAAAGATGAATGTAAGAAATTACTTAAATAAGCTATTGAATAAGATTTTGTATATTGTTTGAATATGAAATAAAAAAAAATTATACATGCGCTTTAGAAAGATATGCGGCATAACTGACGTGAAAAAACATAATAGTTATGGCTTATTAATACCAGATGTATATTATTTGAATATGAAAAAAGAAAATTATGCATGCCTTTAGTAAATATATGCGGCATATCTAATGCAGACACACTAACTGATATGAAATATTAATGCCTTTAATAGAGAACTTTTCAAAAAATCTTTATATTTTAAGTTTTTGGTAGATTGGGATCATCCTTTTTCATAATTTTTGAATTTTCTAAAGTTATTTCTGAAAAATACAATTCGAAAAAATATATAAATGCGGCGTGGTGGATTTGAACCCGAGCTAAGGATAAGAAGAAGCCGTACTTATACTACCACATCATATAATCCCCAAGATTATTAAAAAAAGATACTTATAACAAAATTTTCCTCTAAATTTCCCTTTTTCTCAACAATTTCTTACCCAGACACCCATTCTTACCAGTGCTTATTTTTTGTCAGGGACGTCGGGGATGGCATGTCGGGGAACGGGGAACGTCGGGGATGGGATGTCGGGGACCGGGTCGGGGCACAACCCTCGTTAATACCCATGAAATACGGTACGAAATATGAGTTACACAATGTTGGTAGAAAGAATAAAGAGGTAAATTTTATCCAGATAGTTAAATTTGAGTATTCATTTTGCCATGTTTCTCTTGCTATTACGCAATTTTTAAACCAATTAATATTTGTATGCTTTGAAAAATTTGTTTCAAGTCAGATTTCTGGGTTACCCAGAAAAGACATGAAGAAAAAAAAAGAAAAAAAAACAACCTAAGATTTCCGTACATAATTCGTCAACTTTTGTCAAATCAATCATATTAACTTAATGAAATTTTCTGAAATATACCGAGCTAAAGGAGGCAAATAAAAGCCATTGAAGGACATCAAAATTCTATATTTCCGTTTGCCATTAGTCCCTTTCTTGTAAGCTCAACCCCGGATTTTTCCCAACAACAGGGATAGTATTAGGTCCAATTTTGCATCCCCTCGTGTTGTAATTTTGCATCCGCGGAAGCAATAATTGCGACATGGGCAGAAAGGAGGAGGACGGGAATTCCCATGGGCCCGTCCGCTTCGTCCCTTTTGCCACCCTCTTCCCCCCCCCATCCCGTTCTCCAACCGCCACGTGGTAAAAATAGAAACAAAAACAAATTAAATAAGGACAAAAACGGAACATGAAAAGCAAAAATAAATAAATAGCTCCAGGGGGAATTTGAGGAAAGAGAGCAAAACCTAAAAGTATCTAATGACGAATCAAACCCCAAAAAGGAATTTTGTAAGATATAAAAGGAACTGTACAAGAAAAATTACCTAAGGGATTACGAAAATAAAAATGATTAAGTTTGGCAAAAGGCCAAGTTCCAAGGGAAAAATGAAATAAAAGGCAATTGAATCGGGAGGAAAATATTTTCAACATGAGTTTCGAAGAGTTCATAGGCTTTCAGCTTAAATTAAGCCTTACCAATATCGAGCAAGCGCTTGAGTGTCCCGTCTGCCTATGTCAGCTGTTAGAGCCAAAATAGGTTATGTATGGAAATAAATTTTAGGCCCAAAATATTCAATTTAAATTAACTAATGATACCATATTGATCAATTTATTATAAATGTTCAAATTTAACCTATTTCCATGTTTTGACAGAATGTGGGCATACAATCTGCTCTACATGTATTTATCGGCTGGAAGAAGTAGGGCAAGCCCTGTGTGTCTCTACTGATTCAGATGGCCAAATTCCCAACGACATAGGTATGGTAATGAAATGGCCTTAGGGAAGACAGTACTCATAAGGAAACGGGCCCTCTCTAAGAAGAGTCGAAATTTAATTAAGTTATTCAATGTTTTGGGTGCTCATTTATGGCCTCGTTTTCAATCTTTCAGTCTCCTAAAGATTACTGTTTTCCCTAAGGCAAAGTGATTAATTGCCCGCTGTGCCGCCAAAAAGGTGTCATTCTGGGTACTAGCCGCACTAACATATTGATAAAGGGGTGGTTTAGGGGATTAAAAAATTATATAATTTATTTAACAATTAAGATTTGGCACTGAATTTCAATCGGCTAAAAGCGGTCTTTCAGCTGAAAGAGGCAGCCGACAAGGCAGTGGAAAGGATATCCAAAATTTTGGTGGGGCGAGAAGGAGGAGGAGAAGGAGGGGGAGGACAAGGAGAACGAGGGGGAGGAAAGGGAAGAGCGGGGCGAGACGGAGGAAGCGGAAGAAGAGGCCAAATTGGGCGGTCATTTGTATTGAATGAATGAGGAGAGATAAATAAAATTAATAAATTCGCTGTATTTTTGCTTTTCTCTTTTTTTGACGAATAATTTGTCATAATTTGAAAATAGTTAAAAAGAAAAGTCTCCAGTAAGCTTAATGACAAGAAAAATTTCAATAAAAAAGTAAAGTCGTGCCCGTAAAGGCAGACAAGATGGAATTCCCATTGCTCCCTTCCCCCCGTTCGAATTTCTTTCCTTCAGAACCGCTGCCGCCATCCCATCGCTCCTCACTTGCCCCCCCCCCCCCTACATCTCTGCTGCTACACTTCTCGCCGCCGCGCCACGTGGTTTTTGAAGGGAAAATTTGTAAAAAGAATAGAAAAAATGATAAAAAAAAAGGAAAGGGGAACGATTATCTCAAGGGACGTAACTTGGTGGCAAGGCAAAGACAATAAATCAAAAAATGCAAGCGAACAGAAAAAATAAAGTTAATAAAAAGGAACGAAAAAAATCGAGAGGATTGACGACCGAATCAAAAATAAAAATACAAAAAAACTGATTCCCTGGGGAAAGGATATGCCAAAGAGCAAAATAGACTCCGAATTGAGTAATAAATTAAATTTTGCAGTCATGAGTTTTAAAACAAAAAAAACACAAAAGAATGGAAATTTTTAAAAAAGTACCCAAGGGGAAAAAAGTGAGGCAAATTTTGAAAAATTTTGCAAAGGAAAAGGAAAATTTTGGAAAAATTTCAAAAAATTTATAAAAGATGAGGGGGATTAAAGTCTAAAAAAAGACGAATATTTTACAGTCTAAGGATCATTGAGTTCATAGCGGTATAAAAGAAAAAATTTAGCAGAATGTAACCCATTTTGTACTAAATTTTTCTTTTTTTCACACCAAACCATAACGGTAAGCTCATGTTTAGCCATAACTCTGTAACTGGACGGACCGGGACCCTAACGGGGCCTAACCGGAACGGACCGGGACTCAAACGGGGCCTAACCGGAACGGACCGGGACCAAAACGGGACCTAACCGGAACGGACCGGGACCCAAACGGGGCTTAACCGGAACGGACCGGGACCAAAACGGGGCCAAACCGGGACGGACCGGGACCCTAACGGGGCCTAACCGGAACGGACCGGGACCCAAACGGGGCTTAACCGGAACGGACCGGGACCCAAACGGGGCCTAACCGGAACGGACCGGGACCCAAACGGGGCCTAACCGGAACGGACCGGGACACAAACGGGGCCTAACCGGAACGGACCGGGACCCAAACGGGTCCAAACCGGAACAGACCGGGACCCTAACGGCCCCTAGCCGGAACGGACAGGGCCCAAACGGGGCCGAACCGGAACGGGCCGGGACCAAAAATCCCAGTTTTGAATTTTCCACAAATGTACTTAGAAATCGGAAATATACCATGTGAGTAAAAAAATGCCAATTTTATGTAAAACCCTAAAATGTTTTCCATTTATCAGTAATTATGAACAAATATATAGCTAATAACAAAATATTATAAATAAGTTTTTGATCTTTTAATTGAATTCACTAAAATTGCATATATATATATATATAGTTTTATATTCAATTTTTAAACAATTCACACTTAAACTATGCGCCAAGCCCCTGCCGTTGTTCGGGCATTCCCTGGTTTAGCCATTGCAAAATTTTGGTAAAACCCAATTTTTTTAATTAGAGCCGAAGGGTAGGGAGGGCGAATCCCCCGGACTCGGATCTTCATCCCCGTTTTTTATGTCCCCAGAGACGGTCAAAAAATAATAGTTACTAAAAAACTTTAGAAAATTTATTGTTTTTTTCTTTTCTTAAATAGTGAATTCACGAAATATTATTATTTCTTTTTATATTAAATCTTTAATTACTTTTAATTTCCGAAAATTTCTCCGGGTGGCACTGCTTGTGCATCCGAACCCTTCCGTTTTTAAAGGATTACTTTTAGCCTTTGCAAAAATTCAGGAAAAAAGCAAATTTTTAGTGAAATGCTAAAAATATAAGAACTCTCACCTTTATTAATAATGTATTTGTTAAAGTTCTTAAAATTTTTCATGAAAAATTATCACCGGTAACGAGAGAATAATAAATCAGTTCAAAAAAAGAAGATTTTAAACCTGTCAAGCATGCAAAGAGCAACTACTTTCTCTCCTATTAACATATTTTTTATTTTTTTCAGTAATTTTTTATTTATATGAAAAAAATACGTAAAATTCAATAAACCCGAAAATATAATCCTGAAATGAGCAATTCCCATGTCGCTTGTGTACGATTGTTAGCCTAAGCATACATGTTTTGCCCCAAAGGTGGTCCATCCGAAGGTTCGCTTCAAAAATCCATCGGATTTCTTGCCTTCTTTTTCGGGGTGACGGAAGAAGGCGTCAATTCCTTCTTCCTGACCCCCTATCGTGCACATTGAAACGATTGTGCCCCCGGCATTTTCCCAAAAATGCCAAATTTCCCGGCGCCAAAACGGGGCTCGATGGCTGACACCGCTGCGTGCCGGTAATCGCCTCGTTTGGCCTAGGTCAAATTTTGGGGCACATTTGAGCGACAAAGTCATGGGAAAAGCAATCGTACGACACGCACTGACGAAATTATTTCAGCCCAATCTGTTGCTGAAATGTTTTTACAGTACGCGACAGTTAAAAACTTTTAAAACAAGTAAATTTAAATTTTTTTTACACTTTTAAAATTTAATTTCTGGCAATTTTTTTAAAAAATGCAATTATTTATCAGCCTCTGCCGATTTTTTCGAGGCAATTATGGGCAAAATCGGCAAATTAGAGCAAAAACACCTGCATAAATACGAAGAGAATAAAAAATGTAAGTAAATTCTATATAAAAGATTTAAAAAACCTTCCTTTTTCATATTCTTTCATTTTTAAGCTTACAATGGCAAATTCACACAATTGCAACTGGGCTGAACGAAAACCCAAAAAAAAAATTTTAACGAAACGAAACAAAAAATGCATTCGCTATGAAAACGAAAGACGAAACGAAAAAATAACGCGGAAAAAAGGCCGCGATTGATAATCCGAATGGAAAAAGAAGGAAAATGAATTTTTATATTCTTTTCCCGTAAGCATTTTCTGCATCTCGATAGAGTTGAGTCTAAAATTAATTAAGTTCATATTTTTTCTTAATTCTTAAGTTAGGGTCCATCGGTGCAATAGGTGCCTCTGAAAGAATTTTTGAAAATTTTGATGTGACTTGTTAACAGATTTTAACCAAAAATGGTCAATTTTGAAAATTTTTAAGTTAAATTTTGAAGAAATCTATGGCAGAAAAACGTCCGGCAATGCCGAAAGTAGAGCTCGGACCGGTCGACTTTTTTTTTGTTGGGTTTTTTCGACTTTTGACCGAAAGCGACCGACTGAAAGAAATTTGGGGTCTCTAGACTTTTTTCGACTTTGAATTTTGGAGAATTTTTAACAAAAAATGCTTTTTCCACCCAGGATTGACAGAATTTTTTGTATAATGACCTTATAAAATTCCAAATTATATATTTGTGATTTTGTTGCTATTTCGCCTATTTCTGATGACCAAATTAGCTGAAATTGTTACCAACACATGCCTTCCCCAATAATATAAAGATGCAAAGCAAAAAAAAATAAAAAAAAATTTGGTGCTGATAAAAAAAATAACAACAGCAGCGACTCGATCAGACAACTCCTTCATTAAGTTTTCAAAAAACCTAGAGGTTAGGTTTTCAAAAAAACTGAGAGTGCTTTCGAAAAAACTAGTCTTTGGCGCCGAATTGCGAGCGCCGAACTGACTGCGTCCGCCATAAACACATAAAGAATGCAAATTTTGATAGGAAAAAAATAACATAAATGATATAGGACATTGGAAAATCCGACACTATAAATTTACTTTTTTTAAATAATTTATGATTTTAATCTAATATTTTTTCATTAAAAGAGTTCCTTATTATTAGGGCAGTAATCATTTAGGCAGTGGATATGGAGCAAGGTGTCAAGGCAACTCGTACAATTTCAGATGGATGTGGCCATAACTTTTTTTCTAGTTAGCCAAATTCTTCAAATTTGGTATCATACTTAATCCCTTAACTTCTGCTTACTAATCGCTTCTAAACATGAAAAGCATTAGAACGTTACCAAGTTTTAAGGAATTGGCCTCTAAAAAAAAGTTATGGCCACATCAAATTAAAATTGTACGAGTTGCCTTTGTACGAGTTGCCATTGACCCATGGAGCAATAAATTATTATTTATTTATTTCTCTGAGAATTAAATTTTTAAAATGCTGGTTTATAGCCCCAAATGCTGATTTGAAAATTGGAACCCTTGTAAAATTAACTCTTTATTAGTAATTTAGGCTTGTCTAAATTTTCTTTTCCCCTTTTATAATAAATTGCTCCCTTTATTAAACAAAAGTCTGAAATCGCCTTTTTCCACTTCAAAACATCTCTTGGGTACTTGCCTGTTTTTAAAATATAAAAACTTTGGCCAATTCTTTGACTTTATTTTGAGCATCAATTACTTCTGTGAGTGAATTTTTATTTTTCATTGATAGAATTTGTTCGTTATTTATTCCATCATTGGTTTTTGTATTTTCTAGGCTTAAAATTTTTGAAGTTTTATCCTTACAATTTTTGGAACGGGGCCTCCGGGCGCCCTAAAAATCTTCTCCGATTCTCCTAAAGCAAACCATTCCGCATGTTTTGTCGGTTGAGCATAATTCAATTAATTCTAGAGAAGAGGCGGCCGGAGGGTCCAATGGTGGCAAAATGGTGGCAAGACCCCCAAAAAGGGGGCAAATGCCACCAAAGGGGGGTAAAATCGCAACCCTGATTACCAGGTATGTTTAATTTGGTTGCGTTTAAGCAAAGTTTTGATTGGTGGATTAATAAAATGCACCAGCACATCCCAAAACTGGTTGAGCAGAAAAAAAGGATTTGCCTCAATTGGTTACTCTAGTTATCACGAAAAGTGGCGGTCCGTAGGTAGCATGGTCCGGTGATGCGGTCCGGAAATAGCGGCCCGGAGGTGACATCAGGCATGGTCACGGGCACGGATAATCCGCACATATCCGCGGGTTGTCCGGATACGGACGGATACGGATAAGAGTTTTTGCGAAATCGGACGGACACGAAAGCAATGTCCTATCCGTTATATCCGCCAGCCATTTAAACGTGAGAATTCATTAATCATTTGTAAGAATTTATAAAATTTCATAAGAAAAATGCTAAAAATGATAAAGACCCCTGAGAATTTGCATTCTAAACTTTGAAAAAGTACGCCCCTAAGAATGGAAAATTTCTCAAAAAATTTGAGCCTTGAATTTCATTTTTTATAATTTACAAAATGCTTAATTCTTTTCGCTTGTCTTCTGTGCTAGAGAAAAGAATGCTTTTCTATGTGGTTTTGGCTAAAAAAGGCTCAGAAAGTACCAATCGTGAGTTTCTAGTCATCATTTTAAAAAGAATTCTAAAAAAGAAAATCAGCAAAAAGCAACAATTTTGTGTGCCAATAAGCGCGCCGATGAAAATTTTGAAAATTTAGGCTTATTTTGATTACAGATTTTGCATAAAAAAGAGCATTTTGGGATTTTTTAAAATATATATTACAAAATAGCCATTATTAGGAAAAAATCCATTAAAAAATCAGACCCTTTTTTCAATTTTTTCCCGGTTGCACCAATGTCATCAATAGGGTTCGGATTTATATTGATATAAAATCGCGAAATATTGGCATAAAATATTGACCAAAAATCCCGAAATATTGGTATAAATTTCAAAAATATTGACATAATTTTTCCAAATTGGGGGCAAATCTCAAAAAATTTGGTTGAAATTGCAAATGAGATACATTTCCAATTTTTGGGGGTAAAACGCATTCAATATCTATTTTTCAACAAGAAACATAAAAAAAATATTTGCGAAAATTTTTGCAAAAATTCAAAATTTTTTTTTATTTTTGAGGGATTTTTTGATAATTTTTAAAAAAAATTTTTAGGGGAGTAATTTTCATTTTATTGCATTTTTCTTGAATTTTCAAAAATGGCCAAATATGGACATAAAAAATTGACATAATACCAAAATATTGATAAATATTGAAAATTGACATAAATCGCGAAATATTGAAAATATTGGTATAGAAACACATCCTAGAATCTTCAAACCAAGCTAAAAACACGTTTTTCGTGCGTTTCAAGCCAATGCCAGTTCAGGAAAAAAAATATTGATTTCAATATAAATTCGAACCCTAGTCATCAATGTCACCACGTATCTTTTTTCGCTTATGTCTCAAAATCTATCTTTAAATCGGGTTTTTTGGTGCAAATTCTGTTAACAAATTACCCTCAAATTTTCAAAAAATTTTCCCCGATGGTGCCGACAGGCACCATCGGACTCCTTTTCACATAGGTTCTCTTAAATTATATTGACAAATGCACTAAAATTTGACCTTTTTTGTGCAAAATTAAACCCCTCATTGTTACCAGTGCTTATTTTTTGTCGGGGACTGTCGGGGATGGAATGTCGGGGACCGGGTCGGGGATGAGGCCCAAAAAAGGCGTCAGGTCGGGTCGGGGGAATCGTGGACGTCGGGTCGGGGATTAACCCTACTTTGGACACATTTTTTCAGAAATTCTAAAAAATGGCGGATTTACGAAATTTACTTAGCACCGCTTTAACCGGCTGAATACATCTCCCGGCGGAGGAGAACACTCACCGAGTCCGGGCCCAGCCCTGCGACTTGGGCCTCAATCCTGAACGCCAGCACAAGAAGGAGAAAGAAAACCATCGGGCGTGAGGAAAGTAAGGCGATGGCATCGCCAGTTTGGCAAACCCGGGGACTTGGTTATAAACCATGGAAGTTTGGCATCGGAGTTTACCCCTGTGATATTTTCTTTGATTTCCGGTTAGCACCCACAACCGGTGGTGCCGTCGCCCGCTAGCTTTCAGTGCCGCCCTCAAACGTGGCGTCGAACGGGAGGCAATCCTTCCCGGCCCCCGCCCCTTTCCCCAATCGCCCAGCAGGGCACGGTAATTGCCGCAAAATTATTTTTTGTTGATAAATGTCATTCTAATATATGTAATGATGATCATTTTTTTATTATTTATTTTGTCTTTTTTTTCATCTTTCAATATTCTTTTTACATTTCTTTTACTGCTCGATAAAATTGTTTATGAATACATTAACATATTTTCTGTCCATTTTTTGTTCTTATTGCAGCAGCAGTCGTCCGTCCCTAGGTATTCATCTCCACCAATCTCTTTCACAACTATCATTATTCATCAGCATCATTTGCACAAATCGACCTTTTTTAATGTCTTTAGTAACTTTTGTGAATTTCTTTAATAAATAGTGATTTGAAGGTTTGGCATTTTCTCAACATGCCAAAGCTTAATCCTGTTTCAGTTTGGGTGGCTAAATAATCTCACTCAATAAAAAATAAAAATATAAAACATATTTAAGAAATTTTTTAACCGATTTTTAATGACTTTTTGAGAAATCCAAATAAATTTATTAAAAAAATTTTTTTTTTGTTAGGGTTTGCTGTTTTTTATGAGTTGAGTTTTTGTTATGGTCTACCAAGCAGACAGTTTCATAGTTTCATAGCACGGATTTTTTTGAAATAAAAAGAAAATTGATTTTTATTTTCTTATTTTTTAATAATATATAAATTTTAAATTACTATTAGGGTTTCAAAAATTATATTTATAAAACGAATAACATTCTTTTTTAATTTTGATAAAAATCAGAATTTAATTTTAATTAGTGTTTTTTAATTAGAAGAAATAAATAAAATTATGTGTCATCATCAGTCAGCGGCGTTGACCCAGCATTTGGCTCGACTATAATTAGTTAATTGGTCACTTCCTCTCGCCCTGTCCATTTTGCTCAATTTTCGCGACATTGACTCACATTGTCTAATCAAAAAGACCTCAACTATTCTTTAAAAAATTTTTATTTAATATTGAATGGCTCATCATTTTTAATCCAAAAATTTAATGTGATTCCTTACGAAAATTGTTACTATTTTTTCACTACAGGCAATATTTTCTAAATTCTTTCTGGACTCAATTATGCCGGACTTTGACCCGACCTATTACGGACGGTGGAGTGACCATTTGGAATTCTGTACCTGCCCCTACTCGGATTTGCATGCCACAAAATTTTACAGAGTAAGTTTAAATTTTTCTGGCCTTTCGTCAATTTGTCATCCCCAAAATGTTTTTGGCCCATTTTCTTCTCATGCTTATTAAGGTTGAGTGTGACTTCATGAACCGTGAAAAAAAAAGATGGGGAAATGCGGGCCGTGTGGCTGCTGGCGTGGGCTCTGCCGCTTTGGCATTTATTCCGATTGTTGGCATTGGACTCGCCTCCGTCACAATTGCTTCCCAAATGAAAAACTGGGGCGAAGGTCGTATTTATATATTAAAATAACTGATTTATCAATATTTACGGTAGAGAATATTGGCATTTTGTGTAATAAAAATGTGATACTTTTCATGATTTTATTTTCAAACAAAAAGTAGCCGGAATTGAAGGATTTCGACCAAACAAGTTTCCCAACACCATCTTTAGACATGACTCATACGGCTATTGAAGTGCATTATCGTTGCAAATGTGGCAAAGTGATGTACAAAACGTACGAAATTTTGTGCGAAGATAAAACGGCCAACAGATGGGGACGCTACATGAGGACCTATGGGGATAAGCTCATCGGAGGGATTTGTATTACGGATTTTCATGACATTGAACGTGTGTTTGAGGGCATGCCTAAGGCGTACAATTTCATGTACAACAATTGCAAGGATTGGACGGACGAAATGGTCCGACGTCTTTCGTAAAGAATTTAGTGGATGGATGGACAATCACTAGCTAATTGACACGATAAATCTCAGGACAATTGATCCATTTGTTAGATGACAGTTTTTGATAAAGTTTGAATCGATTAATGAATATCTGTTGCGGTTACAAAAAACTGTGCCAATAAATCAAATTGGAAATTAAAATTCGCTAAAAAATGATGCCCAATATAACAAATAATTTATAAAAATAAAAAATATTACTCTTGATTCTGTTGGATAAAATAAAAACCATTTTAAACTGAAAGTTTGTTTTACAATTATTTTTTGGGTACATGTCTTTTTGGCGCTCACGATTCAGCGCCAGGCTCATTTTTCATCGATTACTCCAAATTTGCGTCTTATTGTTAGACAATTGCACCCAAGACAATGCGCCTATGTCCTAAATTAGTTGAGATATCTTTTTTAAAAGCACTACAAGGTGCTATGCTTAAGTTAATCTTTGGCGAATTTTTCAAAATCAGGAACCGCATTTCGGATCCAGCTTTTTGAAAACCGGATTACGGAAAAGTATGAAAAATGAAAATCCGGTCCCTGGGTAGGCGCCACCGGGAAAATTTTGAAGATTTTTGATAGAATTTGTTAATAGAGCTGCCCCAAAATTATTTCGAGCAAATTAGCTCAAGGGTTTTCGTATGGAAAAAATTTCCATGCATTAGTGAATCTTGCGCTCTTTCTAATAGGTTTATTTTTTCTTTGAAAATTTTTTCAATATCTGCTATCTTTCAGGCTACCGGACATTTCGACAATGACCGTTTCGCCAATGACCGTTTCGACAATGCTCGTTTCGACAACCCGTTTCGACAATGACCCTTTCAACAATATTTTTGAAAATATATCATTTATAACAATGCCAATAAATTAAAAAATAAAAACCCAATCTTTCTTTGAGTTTATTCGTTAAACTAAAGAAGTTCCGGGTTTTCAGCCTTCGCATTGGCTCAACTGTTAGAACTTATCCATTCGCCATCCTCCGAAACTAAAAATGTTCTATTTTTAAAAATGTGCTAATATGAAATTTAATTTATCACAATTATTTATTTGAATAAAATAAATAACTATTTTTATTTATAATTAGTTTAAATCAGGGCTCCCATCTCCTGAGCTCTAATTCAAAGTACATACAGAATAAGGAATTATTTTTTTTTATTTTAATTGGCATTGTTATAAAATGATATATTTTGAAAAATATTGTCGAAACGGTCATTGTCGAAACGTCCGGCCACCATCTTTCACGCTCTTATCCCGGGTTCTATGCTTTTTTGAGTTTTCTGAATTAGTTTGTTTAGTTTCCTTTCGGTCAGCATCAAATTTTATATGATAGCAGGAATTTTCTGATTTTTGTCGCCTAAAATTTTGGGTTTTTAGTTATTTATCATTTAATTTGCTCATTTTGATTTTTTTTTTTTTGATTTATTAAGTATGAATAAAAAACCCTACCTCGTATTTAAAAAAATATATTTTAAAATGGATTTATAATAATTTATAATTTTTTCTCAATCATGGGGCTAATTTTGCTTCATCTAATAACTAGTTAGATGTCAAATCTTGATTTGGCTTTGGATGGTGTGTGTGTGCCGGCTTCTTGCCCTGTCAATGCGCTAACAATGTGCCAAATTTGGTTGTGGGACTGTTCCGGTGACAATGTCGTTCTTTAGTTGATGACTGTGCACTTGTCAATTCTCGCAGATGAAATCCTTTCATCAAATCACCAACGATCTTTCGAATTCTTAAATTTAGCCCCCGGTGGACCGACAATTCCCCGGTGTTTCTTTCGACTTGTTCCAAAATTTTAGGACCCCCGGTGGTTCTCTTATGGGCACTTTCCCGGTGAAACGTGTCCAAATAATTTGGGTGGTTAAATCCCGGTGACTCACCCCTTGGTGTGTTCCCCTTTTTGCTGTATTTTCTCCTTGGTACCAACTTCTGACACAAATTGTCCCGGTGACACTGTAGAAGATTAATTGTATAAGGGAAAAGCAAAACTTAACCAATGTAAGCTTAAAATTTAGCCTTCGATAATTCCAATGCTCATTCAAGAGTTAAGATTAAATCAATTTAATGAGGAAATTTTGGTGAAAAAGGCAAAAAAAAAAAAGAATATACAAGAAATGACGCATGCATATTCAACAATATTTTTTGTAAATATTATTTAAAAATAATAATATTTTTTTGTATAAATTCCATCTCTCCCAAGCAAAGTTACAAGTCCCAAATTATTATTTTCTGAGCACTTCCTTAATTGTCGAACACAAAAAACCGGGGAAAATCAGTGCCGAGTGCCCGAATTGTGCGGGCTCAAAAAATAAAAATAAAATGGTTTCGTTGGGCTCAATTTACATTGGAAGAAACGATTTTTTATGTCATTATTAGGTCGTAAAATTATATGGAAATCCATATTTTTTTCCTGGACTGTGGGAGGCCTGAAACGCACGAAAAACATGTTTTTAACTTGGTTTGAAGCTTCTAGGATGGACTTGTGTATCCATATTTTCCATATTTTTCCATATTTAGCTATTTATGTCCATATTTTGCCATTTTTCGAAAAAATTCATAAGAAAAATGCAATAAAACGAAAAATACTTCCCTAAAATAATTCTTGAAAATTATCAAAAAATCCCCTCAAAAATAAAAAAAATTCAAATTTTTTCTAAAATTCTTCCCAATTTTTTTTTAAATATTTCTGTCAATAATAGATATCGAATGCTTTTTTCATCCCAAAACTTGGAAATGTATCTGATTTGCAATTTCAACCAATAAATTGAAACTTTTGAAGAAATTTTACCCCAATTTGGAAAAATTTATGTCCATATTTTGGCAATTTTAAGTGCATATTTGTGCGATTTTTGGCCCATATTTTATGGCCATATTCTGCGATTTTATATCCATATAATTGTACTCCCTAGTCATTATTTCATTTTACATTAAAATTGGCAGATATTTGAAAACAAAATTATTTTTTCTCCAAAGTGCAAACATTAATAAAATTCAGATTGACAAAATGAAAATTGATGGAACCCATATGTTTGGCATACTATTCTTAATCGGATTCTATGCCATTGTTCCTTGCCAAGGTAAAGGCAAAGCCATCGTAAACAACAGTAACAATGACAACACAACAAATGGTCTTCGTAGTGGAAATTCTGGCACCAGCAATACCCATCAACATTCAAGAAATGGTAGACAAAATGTTGTACATCCACTTGGTAACAATACTGGCACTCCCAAGGTCGGTCCGAATAAAAATGAAAATTGTTCCAATGCCAATTTCAAATAATAAGAGCAATACGAGCGGCAGCCGAATGGACTCAATAAGTGAAAATGGCTGCAATTGGGAACCGCCTAACATGATGCCGACCCAACTTGGCACCGTTCGATTTGACATTTCGTAGAACCAACCAAACTAAACCCTATTTAATACCAGCCATTAGCTATTGACAATTTCTATAAGCTTGTAAAATTTCAAAAAAAAAGATTGGATAGTCAATCAAAAGTTATGAATAAAAAAGTACCAGAAATTTGAGTAAACAATTTTGGGTCTTTCCATTTTTTTGTTGATAACTTTTTTTTGTAACTATCAAATTTTTTGAAATTTTGCAGACTAATAGAAAACACATCGAGTTAGCGAATGATTATGAGAATGTTTAGCTTGGTTACTTAAGTGAAATGTGATATCGCACGGCGCCAAAATGTATCGCATCAAGATCTCCCCGACCCGCCGCAATAGCACTGACAAATCATCATACATGACCGGTTGGGAATACGAAACGTCAAAGGACAAGGAAGCAAGATTGAAATTTTACAAAAAATTAATGGGTAAATGTTAGGGTGGGCCGGGACCGGGATTTTGGACAAAAAACGGGGCCGGGAAAGGCCGGGACTACAAAACCCGAGACCGGGATCGTGATTTTGACCCGGGATTGGAATTTTTCAAAATTTTTAAAAATCTGGGTGTGATTTACTAACAGATTTTGATCAAGAACTGGTCAATTTTGGAGAATTTTTGAGGTAAATTTTGAGAAAACTTAAGGTCAAAGGTGACCGGCGGTGTCGATAGACGCAGCCTGTTTTTTTTAAAATAAATGAAGCTATCAAGAAAATTGTCAAAAAAAAATTTGTCAATTTCGGCGAATTCTGTTAACTTATGGGCTATAAATTTCCAAAATTTCCCCGATGGCGCCAACAGACACCACCGGGCACTCAATACAAATTTTTATTTATTGTGAGTTTTTTCATCCTAAATTTTTCCTTTGCCCTAATTTTCCTATACAATTCTTACCCGGACCCCATTCTTACCAGTGCTTATTTCAGTCCCGGTTAATCCCCGCTCTACAGGGACTGGGTCTGGGATTCCGATTTTTCAAAAATTGGGAACGGGACCGGGACCCGAAAAAGCCGGGATACCGGGACTAAAATTCCGGACGGGATCCCGGTCCCGGCCCACCTTACTAAATGCGAAGAATTTTTTGAAAAAACATTTTAAGCATTTTCTAATTTGTAGCTACCCAAACGAAGGAGAAATCGAAAAACAAAAATGGAACCGAAAACAGCAGTTGCCATACATCAGCTTCATCTTCTCCTACTGCTGCTGCGGGAGAGCTGAAAAACAAACCAAATATTGTTAAGCAAACCAAAAAATTTCTGTCCAAGGCATGCATTTCTACTCAATTTGAAAATTTTGAATATAAAATTTCTCAACGTAATTTCAGGGGTTGTTTAACGAAAAAAAAATTTAAACGAAAATCATAAATTTGAATATATTTTTGGCGCCATGACGATTCGTCCGGACGCGATTCGTCCGCCCAGCCAAAAACGTACGATTCGTCCGCCCATCCAAAAAATTGACAAAACAAGAAATTATTTTAAATTTTTGTGGTTCTTCTTTTGGCATTTTAATTAGTTATCATTTTAGCTATGTCGAATACCAAAAAAATTAAATAGTTTTATGTTTTTGGCACTTTTTATCTGGGCGGACGAATCGTAGTGCCCCGTTATTTTTATGCAATTATGAATAATTTTTCTAAATACGCACATTTTTAGTTACTATCGCGTCGAGTTACGAGAAAGAAAAGCCACGGTGAAGTACCGGCTCAATAGAATCGAAAGAATAAGAAAGAATAATTGAGTGAAGAAATGGCATTTTTATGTAATTTGAAATTTGTAATGATTGTTGAACAAATAGGGGCATTTCAAAATTGTTCACAATTTCTTAAAATTTTCTTGAAAAAATAGTCGGATAACCAAAACCCCCATGAAAATTAGACTTTTGTTTTTGCAATTTAAATGGCAATTTTTCATCAAATAAAGGATACCCTATAAAAGTCGTTTTTGAGGGTGAGGTTTGAATCAGTGTTACCCTTTGTACTTATTTGTAAGTATTGTACTTATTTGGAGGGTGCAAAACTTATAAATTTCTAATTTGTACTTGTTTTTGGAGAAAATCTGTTAATAAATCAGCCATAAATTTTCAAAATTTCCCACAGTGGCGCCTATCGGCACCACCTTATCCCAATTACATGGGGTTTCTTTAAATTTTTTCAAAAATTGGTCTTTTTTTGACAAGATTTGTTACCAAAAAACACTCAAATTTTCAAAATTTTCCCCGGTGGCGCCTATCGGCACCGCCGACCCTTCCTTTTTTGAAATCAAAAATTTCATTCTCATTTCAAAGCTGGAAATTTCTAAAAAATTGTTTGAGGAGAGAAATATGTCGCGCTACTGATTTTAATGAATAAAATGCAAGATTAAGCTTCAAAACAAGGTTTTCAAAAAATGTACTTATTTTGGACCCCTAAAACTTATTTTTGACCAACGATGTACTTATTTCGGAAAATTTTCAAGGGTAACACTGGTTTGAATAGAGATTTTAAGGTAAAATGCCAAATATACATGAAAATATACAGATAAAGCATATGCTCCATCCTAAAAGCATTATATATTTATTTGGTTATTGATTTTTTTGAATAAAATTTTCTTAAAATTTGTTTAGGGTTAGAGTGAAAGAATACAAAAAGAAACATAAAAAGTCATACAGTAACCGGACACGGATACAGATTTTTTATCGAGGCACGTTCCTGGTCAGAATCCGTGTTTTTTGTAGTGCAACGCCCAAATAATGGTCCAAACATGTTGTGTTACATAGTGACTAATTCAATTTGTTCTGTTTATTCAATTTTTTTTTTTTTGTTTGCCAGATGTCTGAAAGTCGCAGGTGTTAAAAAAAATGCTTAAATTATTGTAATTGGTTCGCCTTAATGGCAGTATTAGCCAAATTGTCCATTACATATCACTTTCAATTTGCGCATAAATGTACTTTATCTAATTAATAACTAGAGTTCTTAATTTTTATAATTTTAATACGAAAAAAAAATTTTTGAATTAAAAATTGTAAATGGACGAAATGCAAAAAATAGAAAATCAAACCAAAACAATAATGAAGGTAATTTAATTACACATCCAATTAAAAATGCCTTTAAAATAAAGATTTGTAATGGCCAACAATGGCCATGTTGGACATTGGCAATTTATGCCATAATTATTGCTTTGGTGACAATCACTGGTATTTTGTTGCATTTGGCTTTGGTTTTCGTTACAATTCGGACGAAGTAAGTTGAATCATTTAAAAAAAATTAATGAAAAATATACATTTTTTAAAATTAGAGAATTTTTATTTAAGCGAATTTCAAAAAGGCATTTTTTATTTTGTTAAACAACTTAATTGAACACAGATCATTCCGTGGCTTCGTCAACATTTTGTTGGCATTTTATTCTGTGTGTGAAATTGTCAATATTTGTGGCAATTTTGTGTCAATTTTTACCGCTTTTTCTGGCCAATATTTTATCTCTTTTAAAAATGGAATTTTTTTTGTGATTGCTCCATTAATTGGCGCCAGTTGCTCTATGAATTTGATACTTTATATAGGAATGGAACGAATGTTTGTTGTGCTTTTCCCGCTAAAGTATACGAAAATTACTAAGATTTTCATTTTTTTCCTCTTCGAATATATGAAAATACTAAAAAAAATCCTACAAATGAATTAATGCTTTTTTAAGGAAATTTAACAATCACTTTTCTCTTATAATCGTATTTGTATTGAATGTAATGCAAATTGTTGTGTCAGCATTTATTTATTTAAAATGTTATAACGCAGAAATGGATTCGTTCAAAATGTTTGCAAATTACTATGAAATAATCGGACAAATATCTAACACAGTTCGTGATTTAAAAAAAATTTTTTTAAAAAGAATATTTAAAAAAAATAATAAAGAATCGATGTTCAACTATTCCTCTGCTTGAAGGCACCATTTTTATTGCATGTTCTGTCATAATTTATGCATTAATTGCAGTTATAATTCAGTGTCGGAAAGGTCAGTTTAATATTTATTAAAAATTTATTTGTTTTTTGTAATTTTTCAGTTCCTTCCAACTCAAATTCGGTTCAATTTAACAATCGAATATTTCGATCACTTTTCTCAATTGTGTTTTTCAATATTGGAGGTTATATTATTGTATGTGTCTATTTGTTAACAATTAAACCGGCAATCATTGATAATAATAATAATGCCATCATTTTGTGGCACTCAAGGCAAATTGTCGGCATTTTGGGTAGCATCAGTGTCGCTTCAAGTGGACCAATTCTTTATTTGACAAGGCAAAATGGGAATCTCATTAATTTAATTACCTCAATTCTTTTTTAGCTACGAATATCGCGCGGCATTTCAAAAAGAATTTTCGTTTTTCTACAAATTGTTGCGTATGAGTGCTTCTATGGTTGTTCCTCTACAACAATAAAGAAAATATTGGGTTGGTAAATAAGTCCTGTCCGTTTTTTATATTGTCACGTATAAAATATATTGATCTGTTTGAATGAAATTTAATTTGTTGTATTTAAATTCATACATCTGTTGTCCACCTACCCATTAGCTTTTAACGATTTTGATCAGCTTCTCAAATTGATGAGAAAATTTTTTTAAACCGGTTTATGTGAAAATGGCCAAGTCCGGGTTTTTGTATTTTAAACCCGTTTAATGCCAATAAAACAGTTTTTTTATAAGCTCCGCGAATTGTACATTTTGTTTTACATATAAACCAAAAGACCGCATCCGAATCCATCAATACCAATTAAGGAAGTGCTCAGAAAAGAATATTTTGGGGCTTGTAAATTTGCCGGGGAGAGATGGAATTTATACAAAAAAAAAAAAATTATTATTTTTAAAATATTATTTACAAAAAATATTGTTGAAAATGCAAGCGTCATTTTTTGCATACTCATCTCTTCTTTTTTTTTTTGCCTTTTTCACCAAAATTTCCTCATTAAATTGATTTAATCTTTGAATTATCGAAGGCAAAATTTTAAGCTTACATTGGTTAAGGAGAGCAATTGATTTCTATTTTATTTTTTATTCCACCCTAATGAGCTTAAATATTGTAAAAGTATTTTCAAATAAAAATATCCAAATTGTATGGCCAATCGCAAATTCTGCTTATTATATCTTTTTTAGGCGGCGTGACGGGGGGGGAATTTTTAAATTTTGGTGTGTTTTACTAATAGATTTACAAAAAAAAGAGAAACTTGAATAAAAAAGGGTTTTGGCGATGTCAACGGGCCGTTTTCGTGCGGGGGTCGTTTTCCCGCGTTTCTTGAAAATGGGCTCTCGCACGAAACGACACGACCATCACACGAAAACAACCCCCGCCCCCCAAAACTATATTCATTATTGTCAATACTAAAGTTTTAAAAAAATAGCGATAATAAGTTGTAATTCAATTTCTTTCTGTAGGAGAATTGATATTTAGAAGAAATTAACGCTTTTTTGCTTTACAAAAATTTATATAATTATAATTGTCTAAATAAAACTGGCCCATTGACCAATTATGCCACAAATTTTGGATGCGGAATGGCGATGAACGACACACTTACGCTCAAAAACGAATGGAACGGCAAAAACAGAATGGGTAGGTACACTATTGATGGTATTGCGAGATGAATGAAAGTTTTTGGAATGCTGATTGCTTAGAATGACATAAAATTTTATTCTTATGTTTTGGCTGAGTTTAGGCCCCGCCGCCCTTCCCACTCCCGACTGAGCAAGGAAGCTTCTGGTGCTTCTTTGGCCTACCATCTCTATGTCCAGGGATCTTTGAGGGGTCAATCAAAATAGAATAATTTTGGAGGCAAATTCCGTTAATAAATCATACTAAATTTTCATAATTTTTCCCCGTGGTGCCTACTATCGGCACCCTGATTTTTGCTCTTTATATAATATTTTTCAAGACCAAATGATGATTATTTGCCAGCCAAATGATGATTTTGAAAATTTTTATCTGCGAAACCTTGCTCAGTATAGAGTAACGCCCTTTGGTCGAGCCTTGGATAATCCGAAGCCTCGAACCCTGACAATCCCTGATATTCATGGTCCTCTAACTCTGAGACCGGTCGGTTTTTCACAGTCGGCGATCCTTGTTTTTCTTATTCGATCAAATGTCAGATTTGCAGCTAATTGCATATATGTCCTAAATCCCTTTTAAATTTAGCATTTGCCGATCTAAAATATATATTTTTTTGAAACAAATGATCCGATTTTACAAATGTTAACTGCTTTTTATGTCATTTTCCTATTTGAAAATGGCGAAATGAATATTACATAATTTTGTTCCTTCGCATTTCTTAGTGTACAAAAAGCATTTGATTCTATTAGCAGCTGACGGCATTAATTTAATATTCACCGAAAGGCTCAGGCTTTTTAGTTCCTAAGTTCAAATTTATTTTAGCAATTTCATTTCCAAAATTTAACATAATATTCTTCAATTTAATTTAAAGAACAAAATATGATGGGCAAAATGTTGCCTCGAAAAATTAATTTTATTAATTCTGAAGATAATAGGTAATAATAATTTCTAATAACTAACAAAAATTTAAATGAAAGTGTAAAATGTGGTGGAAAGAAATAAAATTTTTCTCCACAAATAATTTAATTGTTTCTGACGAGAAAGACAAATGTAGGCCGAGCTTAACTATTAACTCCAATTAGTCGATGAATTTGTCACATTTTTCATTTTTTATTTTGGAGGACCACAAAATTTAGTCCATTTTATATTGGCAAATATTTTGCATTATTTTTGCTTGTAGCTAAAATTTGTCAATAAATGAATGAAAATTTAAAATACTTAAATAATTAGTATATTTTAAACAAAGCCTTTTACATTTAAAATAAATAACATTCCTTTTTTGTGTCTTTAAAAACAGTAGAATAGATTAAGTTCAGTTATTAGCATAAGTTACATTTTTTTGAGTTTTTAGCACATAAAAAGCATTTATATTCAAAAATTAACTGTTTTCAGCATATCTGTTTCCTATGGCAGTATTTTTTATCTGTTAGGCTTTGAAACTTGTCATTTTTAATTTTGGAAAGGAAGGGTCGGCGGTAAAGGACCAAATTTGGATGCTTTCCTAGCGCTTCCGCTCCGAGTGCCGAAATTCCGAGTGCCGAATAGTGTAAATAATGTCCGAGTGCCGAAAAGGCCGAGTTCCGAATGATTTTTTTAAACAGACACTACTCTATAATTAAGGCTTAGTTTAGGTCTAAACTTTGGCATAGGCTTAAGCTTGACTAGGTCTAGGCTTTTATGTTTTCATTTTTTTTAACAAAAGCCATTTTGGCTTTTTTTGTGCCATTCGGAACTCGGAATTTTTTTTTTGTTCTATTCGGCACTCGGACCGGTAGCCTTTCCTAGACAAATTTTGAAAAAATCTATGTGAATGAGGGTCCGTCCGGTGGTGCCGATAGGCGCAAATGGGAGAAATTTTGAAAATTTATGGCTGATTTGTTAATAGATTTTCTCCAACAATAGTCTATTTTGGGTCCTATTTTTTAAATTTTTCATGAGTGTCCGTCCGGTGGTGTCGACAGGCGCGTTCAGAAATTTTTAAAAATAATAACGAGATAGCTACAAAAAATTGTAAAAAATGGTCATTTTTCTAAATTTTTACCTCAGAGTAAGAAATAAGGACAAATAAGGATCCTAGGCTTAAATCAGGACAAATCTTAGAAATAAAAATTACTAATGCTCTTCCCCTTTCCACGTGGGGAATGCATTTTAAAAACCGAACTCAAAATCCTCAAACTTCAATTAAGACTAGACGATTGGGCTTAGTTAACCTCGTATGTCCCCGATCCAATTGACCCGGAATGGAAACGGGGACCCACGATGAACCAGGAACGGGGAAACCGGGGCAAAAAAGCTCGTTTTGCCGGGGCCCCCGTTCCTTGAAATTTTCCATAAAACCCCGGAAACAGAAACGGAAACGGCCCCCCCCCCCCCGGATATCCCTGCCGGGGCACCGTTCCCGTCCGGGCTCTAATAAAAACCCACCCTGTTTATTATTCTTAGTAGGCATAAAATTTTCGATTGTATTATATAAGTCCATTATTGTAAAATTAATTATTTTTTTGTTAGTTTGTCGAAGATGAGCTTTTTTGTTAATCCTGTTGTAGTAAGCGGTGGAGAAGCAGTGATGGCTTTGATTATGATCTCATCAAACAGCTTTTTGGTGTTCGTCACTTTGAAAGCAAAGTACATATTATTAAAGCTAAATTTCAGCTAATTAAATGTTAATAATTTTAATTGTTTATTAATTTTTAAAAACTTTTTTAATTAACCCCAATTTTTTCAGGAATTTGAATAGCACTTGCAATTTGCTAATCGCGGCCAATTCGGCATGCATTGTCATGTACTCATTTACCTACTTTGTCCAGTTTGGCATTGCGTTGTTCAGTCCCTTTGGCATTCGCCTTTGGCAATGTTGCTTGCTCATCTCTGGCCCACTCTTCTTCTTATGTTGCCAAAATGTCCTTTTCCCACTGATCGCTTTGGATCGACTGATCGGAACCATTGTCCCATTAAAGTAAAATAAGAAATAAAAAATTGATCTTTTATTTTTCATTTTTTTGAGGCAAATGGGTATTATGTACAAACGTCGTTATATGCTGTTTGCCATAACTTCCGCAATTTCTTTCGGCACTTTTATGGTTGCATCTTCAGTCAATAAATCAATCATCAATTTTTCTGAAAAGTGAGTTATTCAAAAGTGGTTTTCGCCACATAATTTTGAGCGAAATTCGCCAGAAAAATAATTGTAATTATCCGACAAAATAAATTTTTCATCATTTTGAATTGACAAAAAATGACGAATTTTTGATGCTTAATTTTCTAAGTTCGCTTTTTTAAAGTCCGACCCGAGATTCGTAAAAATTCTTCGTGCTGACGCGTTTCGTAAAACTGCCCATTAACAGAAATAATAATTGTGCAGCAGGAGTTTGCTTAGTTTATTTATTCAAATTTTTTGGGTTTTTTATCTTCATTTTTGAATATTATTTGACAATATATTTTTTTAAATGTTTTTTTGTCAGACTTATTTCTAGCCATATATATTAGCAATGAACTAGATGAATTAAAGATGGCAAACACTTTGTTAATGGCCCTTTTACGAAACGTGCATAAATGGCCTTTTTTACGAACCGCACTTAGCACCAAATTTCTTGAGCAACCTCACTGCTTCTCTCCAATTTTCAATGACTTTAGTTTGGTACTTTGCATGACCCCCGACCCGGCCCCCGCATTTTTTGCTGATTGCGCTTGGGTGCTAAACATAAGCTCGGCCATCCTTTATTTGGCACTTTTGGTCCGTGTCAAACTGATTCCTCCACCAACAACTTCCGCTGGAGGTATTGAAAAAGGCGAAAAAAAATAAATATAAAAAAATTACCATATAAATCAATCGATTTATACAGTAAGCCGAAGGGTGCTCTTTTCACTGTTGCTCATTGCATTGGTGGAAGCGTTTGGGTGGGTATCCAATTGGACAGTGCGATTGTTGGTCACCAAATTGGGTGCCACCCAAACAACCAAATGGCAAGTGCTAAGCTATTGCGCCTTAATTTTGCAACTCTCATTGTCACTGAATGCGCCAATTCTCTTCATAAGAAAGTGAACAAAAAAATAATAATTAAGCAAAAAAAAAAAAGCTTTTTTATTTAGCCGGGAATATCGAAACGCATTAAAAAGTGTTTTTCGGTCATCTTCTTCTGCTGCAGAGCGTAATTTTGTCCGAATTATTTATTTAAAAAATGCAAATAATTGTTTAAAATAAACGGATGATTCACTTCATATAGATATATTTCCATCGATTAATGTATAAATCTTGGTTGGCGTATTGTACCTGTACATATATATCTTTAATAAAAATTTCAAATAACATTTTCCCAGTTAGCGCCTACCGGCACCAGCGGCTATTTTTTTAAAATTTAATAACATTGAAGGTTTTAATATGATTCTTTGGCTATTGGAATAAGTTTTTTTTAAACATAATTTTTGACCACAAATGAGGATTTTTTGCCAGTCAAATAAGTGCTTTTGAAAATTTTAATCTGCAAGCCGAGCCAAAAATAATCAAATTGCTTTATACGAACGAAATCAGCAAACATCTACAAATTAGACATTAAGATAAAACCAGCTTTGACCTTCAAAATCAGCAAATTCTTTCTGAATCAGCACATCTACGAGCCCTAACTATAGGCGATCGAGTTAATTGCAGAATTGCTTATTTTTTGTAATAAATCAACTACGAAAATTAAGCCTTATTAAAAATCTTTTGTTATTTTTTGTGTATTTAAAAAATAATAATTTATTTATAATTAACTTTTTAAAAGAAACCGAAATTTTCCCTTTTCCTGGCGGGATTTCCGCAAAAAAAAGTTGGGGGATTTCTACGGAAACTGAAAAAAGTGGTTTCACGTGAGAGAATCCCGCCCCGTTTTTTTTTGAATTGCCGTTTCGCGTGCGCATACTTTTAATCTACCTAGCTCTAGTTTTAAGAAAATTATGGCCACCAATCTTTTTTTTAACTTTGGCGCTAACTTTTTTAAGACTTAATCAAATTTTTTGAAATTTGTGACTAATAAAGAGCCAATCAAAAGCAATTGGGCGAAAACAAGACGGTGCTATGTTGTTTCATAAACACGCCACCTTTATAATTTTTTGAGAAAAACTGGTCATAAGTTTTATCAAAACACAACTAATTTATCGTCCGATAGATTTTTGATCAATTTTAAAAATTAAAAGAGTAACCAATTGGGCAGCAGGTTGAGTGTGGTGCATTTTATCGCTCCACCCGGAAAACTCGGGAGTGGGACCCAGGCCGCTTGATTTTCAACGGGGACTATATCGGGACTTTTTTGAAGCAAAATTTTCTTGAAAAACGATAAAATTAAAAAAAATTAATTGATAGAAATTGTTTTTATGGATTTTACGGATTTTTAAAAACTTTAAAATAAAAAAACAAATGAGAACATTTTCAAGATTATTTTATTAAAGCATGCTCTCATAATACTTAGTTCAAAACTTTAAAAAAGACTAAAGAAAGTTAAATTAAATCCAAAATATTATCTTAGTCATCATTGTCGAATGATTTGTGCATTAAAAATTTTAAATTAATTTATGGAATTAATTTAGTCCTAAAAATAACACATATTCTTTTTCATGTAAAAAATGAAAAATCAAAAAAAAAATCAATTAAAGTGATGATGAAAGACAAATTTCCGCTTAATTAATGAGAAGTACTTCACATGTGTTTAGGTCATGCATCCGCCGATGTTCTTTATAAAAACCAATACTATCAAAATCGAATCGTAAACAGAATTTTATTAATTTTTAAACAAAAACCAAAATAAATTTTTTAATTTAGATTTAAATTTTTATGATAAATTAAAAAATTTCTTCGCTTCTATTTATTTATTGAAAATCATTTTTCTTTTTTTATTAAATGATTTTTAGAGAACCCTATCAATCTTTTTTTGAATAGGAATATTATTTTTTTAGTTTTTAATAGTTGAAAATTTATGAATAAATTTTCAAAATACTAATACATAAAGGAAATTTTTTTGTAATTGTCAACCAAACAATCCACCATATTAATTTGGCATAATAAAATGTTTTTTCGAGTTTTATTGTTTTAATATTTTCAAAATATCTATCAAATTCTTTAGTTTAGCGAAAAAAATGAAATCTAAAGTGCCATTAATTAATTTTGACTTCTTTTTAATTGCATTTTCGGCAATATGTGCATGCATAAATGCAGGCAATCAAAAAAATGCAAATGGCAATGATAAGCAAGTGAATCATATCCGTAATAATGCCAATGCCAATGATGGCATTGGCATGTCAATGCCATCATCATCCTCATCATCATTGCCAGCATATACAACGGGTTGGGAGTATGAAACTTCTAAAGACAAAGAAGCGAGAAGAAGATACTACCAAAAACTAATTGGTAAAATCGTATATTTAAATTTTAATTTAATTATCTTTCACGCTTATTGTTAATATGGACCGGACGGGAGCGGGGCCCCGGCGAATTTTTGAGGGCATTGTCGTTGTCAGATTTTTATGGTAAAATACCTGGGACGTTAACCCCCGGTAAAACCGGTTGTTTGCCTCGTTTTCCCGTTGATCATCGAACCCCGTTCCCGGATTTTTTGAGATTCCGGTTTCAATTGTAAACAGAATTCCTAGACTTTTGTCATCGACTGAACGAGGGCATAATGCGATAGGAAATAGAATGGATTCGACAAAGTGATCGGTAGACATTTGTGGCGCAGATCGTAGCCGCAAATATCGTATCGACAAAATCACAATGAAATTTTCTAATTACAAATTTTCTTTAAAACATAGCCGTGATTATTGGTTAGCGATTTTCTGTTTAGGGGTGAGTCGAGATTTGGGATAAGTCGACATTTCCGACATTCTTTGTGACCGTTTGATTTTTGGTGCAAACTTTTATTTTCTGTACAATGTCTGCGGAAATTACCTTTTTCTTTTCCTAACGAAAATTTAAATTTAGAGAGAAATCGTATATTGGAAACACCCAAACTGCCATCTATGCTAAAAAGATATAAGTCAATGCCAAACAAGCTGAAAATACCGTCATTATCAAAACTGTATAGCTCAGTGTCATGCAAGACAAAAATGTCTTCTATGCCAAAACTGTGCAACACAATGGCAAATAAACTTTTACGGAAGCCACCGAATGCCAATTTCACTGATACCGATGGGACTGAAAATGTCAGTACGGCTGCTCAAGCATCAGAAAGCAGTGAGACTGAAAGTGACAGTGAAAATAGTTTATCCGTTAAAAATTGGACGAAAAATGAGGGCGAAAATGATGGTGTATCAGCAGCAGATAAAGCGCTGAACGAAAATTGGAGTGGAAATATCAGCGTATCAGCAGACCAAGATGGTACGGACAATGGTAGCATTTACGCTGACAGACCAGCGGGATCCTCGTCCCACGCTTGGCTTTTGTACAAAGCTAACCGAATGGAGCAAAAGCGACTGCAACGCAAAATAAGCAAAAAGGACAAAAGCTTTACATTGTAAGCATTTGCTTTTTTTTTTCTGTCCCGCGCAAATACGCGAGTCCTAACGGACTTAGAATAGGTTTTGTTTAGATTGGCTTTAGATTGGTTCTTTTGGGTTTGTGCCATCTTAGGTTGAAGCCGTGTCGGAGTGGTACCGCTTGTATCCATGCCGTTAGGTTGATACCATTTCAGTTAGTGCCGTCTTGGATTGATGCATTAGGGCAGATGCCGTCTTAAATTAGTGCCGTTTTGGGCTGGTGCAATGTGTGCTGGGCTAGTCCCTTCTTAGCTTGCCACCATTTAGGTTAGTAACATTTTAATTTGTGGGATTTGAACTTTTGTTAATATTTAAGTTAGTGTGGCTCTAGATTATGACTGTGTCTGAAGCCATATTTGTGCCATTTTTCATGGATGCTAGTTGGGTAATGTGATCTTTCTAAATGGTGTCCTAATGATACCGAAAGACCAAATAGAAATTGAATGATTAAATAAAACCGGTACATTTACATTTATACAAAAGTGTGGCCATATTTGACACTCTTTTTGTGAACGCGAAACCGGGAGGGAAATTCCCATGTTTTGCGTCTAGTATATTCCGGCTTAAAAAGCCAAGCGCGATTCCGATATGCCTTTCATTTCTTTTTGTACATATAAAAATAAATCTTATTAAAAAATGAAAACAAGAAAATATATCAGCGCGTACCAAAATTTAAAATGACGATTTTTTTTTACAAAATATTGTTAATTTTTTTAAAAATTTTTAGCTTTATTCATTTTTTTTTTCTGTACAGCCAAATTGGAAATATCGAAAAGCAGGACGAAAGTGTGTTTTCTGATGGCCGAAAGAAATGAAAAATGGAATAATTGGACACTGTCAGCCATATTAGGTGAATGATTTAGTGAATCAATTTTATTATCAATAACATGAGATCTATATGCATCTAATTGTCCAAATTGTATCCTCAAACGACTGTAAAACAAATGATATTTTATTTATTTATTGTCATTAAAAAAAGGTCTACAAAAAGGAAAATCCGCTTTGTGGGCCACACATAAATTTCACAATTTTGTTTTTTTTTTTGGTATAAAATAGAGTTGATCTCTGTCGGGGTTTAAATCAGTCCCCACGGTTTTCGGTTAGGCCGGTTATGTGCCCCCGGTTTTCGTATTTTTCCAGTCTCAACTTAGTAGAAATTTAAAAAAATATATATTTTTTTTATTCTTAAAATAAATTTTTTATCTAAGGAGTTTTACGATATGTAAAGTTTTTTTTTTTTTGGAAATTTTAATTTTTTTTTTTTGTAAATTAACTTCTCTTTCTTTATATATTGGTCATTATAAAGGGGTTTTTTTGTAACTTTTTTCTTTCCAATATATGTAGGTGTCCATAAAAGAAACCGACAACCTGTCCTCACGGGTTTTCGTTTTTGGTTTTTCAATTTACCACACAAAATAATCTTTCAAGAAATCTTTTCTGAAAAAGAAATTGTAAGCAAAAAAGATAACTATGTTTTCCGAATATAATTTGTCATAACTTAGCTCAAAAGAAACTAAATTGAACAATCTTGGTACTTCGTTAGCTTTTGATTGGCCCTACAAGATCTTTCAAATGTCTAAAAATTTGATTAAGTTTTACAAAAAATTGTGACTTTGAAAGTGAAAAAAACAATAAATTTTGGCCCATGTTTTTCTTAATTACTTAATCAAATTTCTTGAAATTTGCTGGCTATAGAGCCAATAAGAGCTAATCGGAGGGTACCAAAATTGATTAATTTGGTTGCTTTTAAGCAAAGTAATGACGAATTATGTTCTTAAAAATCAGTAAGAAATGGCGGATTTAACAAACGCGCATAGTGACGGAATTTAACAAATGTCCCAGCACGATCTAAAAATAGGGACTTTGTGCAAAGCCCTTTGGAGAGAATAAATGCACGCACATCATTTTCGTAAAATTTCATTAACTCGTCTGAAATTTAATAGAATTTATCTGAAGATAATCGGTTCAAATATGGGAAACAGAACTAAATTTGATTTTTTTGCCCAAATACGAACTCTTCCTGTACTTCATGAATTTGATATTTTACATAAATCTTGGGATTTGTCACGGTCTGTTGGCAGGAATTATTTTGTCTTTAACCAATTCTTTACTTTTTGGCTTTTTTTTTACCATTTTTCAGATACATTCATAATCTTTAAATTTTTAAAATAACAGGTCATTTAAATATAATTTTAAAATAATTATCCCATAAAATAAGAAAAAATAGAAGATAATGTTAACCGGAACGGGTCATTTGAGTCGGGCCGTTTGAGTCGGAGGGGTCGTTTGAGTCTGGCCATTTGAGTCGGGGCCGTTTGAGTCGGAGGGGTCGTTTGAGTCGGGCCATTTGAGTCGGGGCCGTTTGAGTCGGACTGCCACATAAAGTATGTCGGAGTTGAAAACACATAAAAAACTAAGAAAAAAAAAAAATCTATTTTTATTTGTTTCTCTCAGATTTTTAATGTTATCGTGTAAAGCTATATAGTAAACGAAAAATAAATATACAAAAAAGTTATTTCGATGATTCAGGTTTTATGTTAAGGTAGCAGGGGACTGGGGATTTGCCGGGACAGGAAAACTCGGGGCCTGTGTCGGGGAGGCCGCCGGAATTTTTTGAAGTTTCTCTTCTGTTTTTTTCTCAGAACCCCCTTTCTTATTAGTCCCGGGTCCCGCCAGGCCCAAAATTTCGAGACTTAAAAGTATAGGGAATCTATTTTTCATCTTTTTATATTCTGAACAAAACTTAGTAATTTTTTGAATTTTTTTTGTTTCGAAAATTGAGTAGCAATAACGAATTATGAACAAGTGAAACATAATGAAGCGTGAATTTAGCAAAGGCACATCAAAATGATGACAATTTAACAAATTGTTATCCTATTGATCCCGAATGTTTTTCTCGATGATGTTCTTCAAGTGTATGGTATGGTAGCCTGACTTTTGTTTTTGTAGTATTAATTGTTATTTTTTTATTATATTTTTCAAAAAAAAATTAATCCGTAACTAAAAAATGAGATTTTGTATGGGTGGCTCTCCAACTCAAACGGCCCGACTCAAATGGCCTTCCTACTCAAACGGCCCGACTCAAACGCCCCGACTCAAACGGCCCGACTCAAACGGCCCGACTCAAACGGCCAGACTCAAATGACCCCCACCGATTTGTTAACAATCCCTATGCAAATTTATCCAACAGTTTAACATCTAAATTTTGTTGGTATATAAGTTAAATAAATAAATAAGTTCCTACAAATAACAGAAAAGGCATTTTTAAATTTTACAAAAAAAAAATAACTATCAATAAAGATGGAACATCACTTTTCACTTTCACTTCGTTTCAATGTTATCCTTCTTGTTGAGCTTACTTTCCTTTGGGCTTGTCGAGACTTTTTTGCTTACTTGCTAATTTGCCGATTCTTTGTTTCCCGAACCCCTTTACGTGCTCTGCGTTAGTGGCTAAATAATTGTTTTTTAAATAAAACCAAGGACGTTGAGAATGGGTAGTAGCAGTAGCAAAAAACATTTGTATTCCCATTATTAAATAAGAAAGTTATCATTAAAAATTTGAATGCCAATGAAAGTATTGCGCAATTTTCTATTTGCTTGTTGCAGTAGTTAATAGTTTTGTTCATCTGTTAGTTTTTTGCGTCTTTTCGCTTTCAATTTCGGTTGTTTAAAATAAAATTTTAAAAGTTTACTCTTTTCAGGTGCATTTCCTATTTTAAACGAAAACTACGGTAAAATTTCTACCCTAAAATGACTTTGTTGGAATCTATTCGTTTCGGACCCAAGCCTAAAATAGTAAATCTTGCCATAAATATTTTTGAAAACCTAACCCACTAGTTTTTTTTGGAAACAATAACCCCTAGTTTTTTGAACACCTGACCCCTAAGTTTTTTGTGAAAACCTAACCATATTTGTTAAATTCATAAAACTAGAGGCTATTAGGCTGTCGGGGCAGAAACGTCGGAGCCGAAACGTCGGGACCAGACTCCTGGTGTTGTTAATTTGCATTTTTTTGAAACGAATCACTAAGCAAAAATGAAAGAAATGGGAAAATTTAAAAAAAAAATTCTTCTCTAAACTTCACGCCAAATTATTTCATAGGATGACAAAAAAAAGAAAAAGTAAACAAATTAAAAGGCAATTGATGAGAGAAAACGGAAAAATTAATAAAAAAAGACAGATAAAGAAGAAAACAGAAAGAACGACGAGAATTTTAGTGTAGGGGCCTAACGATTCTTAAACGAAGAACTGCTTTAAAAAAATAATAATTTTTAACTACTAATGAAATAATCCAAAGCGAAAGTAAATTCTCGGTTCCGGTTTCGTGGCTCGAAAAATTTCTCGCGCTTTTTGGTGTCGCGGCTCGGTTCACAGGGTTTAGGGTATGCGAGAGAGATACGAAAGAGAGAAAGAATATAATGAGAAATAAAAATAGAGAAAAAGAAAGTGAGTGAGAGAGAGACGAAGAGCGCAAAAAAAAAAGATGGGGGGGGGAGACAATTCGGCCTTTTTTTGTGCCATTCGACTTTTTGATAATTTTGTTATTCTTTAGTAAGAATATTTTTCTATTATTTCGAACTTGTTTTCCACTACATTTGGTTGGTTCGGTGTTTGGACCGGAAGCCCTTTAACTAAGAACAAAAAATTATATTTATTGATTGTTATTTTTTAACTAGAATATTAGTTTGTGAAATATGTGTAATTAATCCACCAGCAGGATGTTGCGGCTGCTTCGATTTGCCCCGTTCGACCAGCTGCTCAGGCTCCGTGTCTTGCGTATTTTTTGCTGGAATAGAATTAGGCAGATAACAAACAAAAAAAATTATTACTAGATAACCTAAGTCATTCAGCCAATTAGCATCAAATGTTTCCGTCGAATTTACTGGAATTATAATTAGGCAGTTATTAAAGAAAAAAATTATTTAAAAGATAACTTAAACAATTAAATTATAAATTGTACACTTACCAGACTCCAAAACAAAGGCCAACACTAGCCCAATTAAGGCTATAATGAGAACAGTGCGCATTGTGCACACAAAACAGTATGGGTATGGTATCAAAATGTCGGAAGGAAAAAGTGTCATTTGCTGAGATTTGGCACCGCTTTTATATTGACATATAACCGCTCGCCTGAAGGCATGCAATTGTTAGAGAAATATTACATGGAAGACGATGTGCAAAATTAGATAGCACAAGCCATAGAAGAGAGTTGGCACAGAGATGCAAAAGGGGAGGATGATTTGGCAATCGCACTTATGCCAAATTGGCACATCCTTCTTTGGGTTAGACATGGTGCCAAAATAGCATTTAAAAGTCATTCATACACAATCGAGCGTTATAACAAAGAGCAGAGAAAAATAGGTTCAGACTTATTTAATTTCTATTAATATTACATTGAAAAAAGGCATATAATTGTCAATTACCCATATAAAGAAAATGTGCCCTATTGAGAAATGCATTTCTTTTATGCCAAAATCGAAAAGCGTAAGTAAGTGAGGCTATTCCTCTCTTCGATTGTGGCAATGTAAATTCGTCTAAAAAGACAAAGAAAACCGATAAAAATGCATTGACATAGATAGCCAATTTGAGTTGGATGAAAGAGATTGAGAGGAGGATGTGTTGGCAATTGCGGTGAAAAAAGTGCAAATCGACACTATCATTCCATTGTTTTGCATGGTGCCAAAAATATATATTTGAAAGTCATACATACATAGAGTCGAACGTGAAAATATGATGAAGCAGAGAAAGAGATGCTTCAAGAAAATGGAAAAGAATTTTTTACGGCACAAATAAAGGGCATATAAAAACATATCCCCAATATATTGCCATAGTGCCAATTTGCCATTTCTTTTTGGTAGTGTAAATATAAAATTTTTGCTCTAAAAGAAAATCCATAAAAATGTGATTGCACTTTTGTACATTGAAAAGGGCATGCCTTGTTAAGAAAGAATAACAATTTGAAAAGTGCCCTTTATTACGTTTTTTGCTTCAACGCCAATTGAGTCCCATTTCTTTGTGCCTCAAATATTATAAAAATATTATTTTAGGTGGTAACTTTTGAAAAGAAAGTCGTTAACTTTACATAGTTATTATGAATTGTTTTTTTTTGGTGCTGGGTCATTTCGTAAAAAGGCCATTTTAGTAAATTTTTGAAAAAAGACTCATCATAACTTGTCTCAAACGCAACCCAAATAAACAATCTGGGTATCATCCGATAGCTTTAGGTTGGCTCTATTAGACTTCCAAATTTCAAAAAATTTCATTACATTTTTAAAGAATTGTGCCAATTTTTGCCCTTTCTGGCCACTACCCCTTCTTAATTACTTAATCAAATTTTTTAAATTTTCATGGCCTATGGCGCCATTCAGAAGCTATCTAATGATTTCAAGACTATTTATCTTGGTCGTGTTTGAGCAGTGACGAGCTTTTTCAAAGAATTCAAAAATTGGCCTTTTAACGAAACGACCTAGCACCATTTGTTTATTATGTAATGCGCTGGTAATAGGGTCTAAATCCTGTAAACATGCGTTAAAAAATTGAATTAAAATGCCAAATTAAAATGGACGGATTTATTCATTAAAACACAACTGATATGTATTAAGGTAACAGATCACTAATGCCAATAGAATTTTTATTTATTTACAACCATTAATGTTCTATGAAGTTCACTCAGCACAATGAGCCTCCATTTGGCATGCACCTCCTCTACTAATTCTACAACAATTGTATTTTTTTGGGCGCCATTTAGTTCTTGTTCCAATTGGCATGCCACACTTTGGAATACACAGAACAAAAATGGCACAGCACTGGATACCGTTTGCCAAGCTCTAGCACGGCCGACTGTGTCCGATGCTGTTGCCGCATACTGTAGCCACTCAATTTGTAGCCCATGGAATACGCAAGCCAAATTTAGGGGTACACATCACTTCAGTGCCGCACGTTTCAATGCCAGCCGAATTTTTTGTCCATAACTTTTTTATAATTTATGCAGCTCTAAATTTTTGATATCATTCGAAAGCTATATGTGTTTAGAAGCTATTCGTAGGCAGAAGCTAAGAGATTAAAAAATTTTCAAAAAAGTTTTATGATAAAGTTTAAAAAGTATATTTTTTTTTGCAAAATTTAAATTGTAACTTTTTCGAGAATTGTTTCATCGCTTAGCTTCTGCTTATTCATAGGTTCTATATACATTAAGCTTTCGAATGCATCAAATTTTTGGAATTTAGTTATCAACAAAAAATGTGAGAATTTTTATGAGTTGTGGTTTGAAAACTTTTTTATAGATTAATAAATTTTTTTGATTTTTGAAGAACTAATAGAGTTTTTAAGATCTTTCGAATGGTAAGAAAATTGCAGAATTTCATCAAGTTATAAAAAAGAAAAATGAAGAAATATTCTTAAAATTTGGCATTTTTTAAGAACTCAAAAACTGAAAATAGGGGCAAGACCCTTAAAATCGGAGCAAATTCCCCTAAATAGGGTAAAATCGCATCCCTGTTTGACAATGTTAATAGTTTCGAATTTTTTTAAAAAATAATCGTAATAGTAATCCTGATTAATCGTGTTTTGGCTAAAATCGTGAAACGTAATTTTAAGTGTACCATATTTTGCCCAAAAATCGTAATTGTGAAATGTCCGCACGAGACAGCCCTGCTAGATCAGGGATGCGATTTTACCCTGGAAACCGGGCATTTGCCTGGTTTTGGGTGTCCGCGCCCGGTTTTTGTCCGGTTTTTGAAATTGCCCGTTTTTTGCCCGGTTTTTGGGTTTTTTGCCTTATTTTTCCGGGTTTCTTATTTTCAGTCATTCAATTGCATTTCGATGAACATTACGCCAAAATTTTTAAGCCAAAATCCGTTAGCGAATTCCCAAAAATTTTCCCCGGTGGCGCCTATCGGCACCAGCGGATCACTTTCGCCTATGTTTTCTCAAAAAACTCACGAAAATCGGACTTTTTCGTTTCAGAAATGAAGTTTTTTGATGCATTTTGTAAATCAGTCTTTTCTGTTCTCAAAAACATCAAAAAGTCGAGAGAAACAGTATTGGCATACCATTGTTGAACTCACTCATTTCCATCAAATTTAATTCAAATATTTCATGCCCCAATGCTCACAATTACTTTCTTTCATTGCCAAATTTGCTCAAACAGGTGAAGAGTGGTGATAAATATGTTGTTTAAATGTTTTTACGTTGTTTTACACTGAACTATTGGCTAAAAAAATATGCCCGGTTTTTAAACTCGTGCGCCCGGTTTTTGGGGTTTGCCGATCGCATCCCTGTGCTAGATACTCTTACGTTATCTCTTGGGAAAGACGATTACGTTAAAAAAATATGTTAACTAACGGGCGCAAATGTCGAGGGCGCAAATGTGCGAAGCGCAAATACGGGTAGGAGAGCAAATGATCGGTCACAGTCGGGGCGCAAATGCATAAAAACATGAGATTTTTACTCTGTTATTGACAAATCTGGGATTACTTCATGTTAACCCATTTCTTTATTTTTTTTTGACCTTTTAACCTTTTTTTCAGATGCTTTCAACATAAAATATAAAAAAAAAACCAGAATACAAAGTTAACAATTCACAATGCAAATTTATGCAACAGTTTAAAAACTTAAACTTGTTGGAAAAAAGTTTAAATAAATATCGATTTTCATAAATAACAGAAAAACATTTTTAAATTTATAAAATAAATAACTATAATAAAGGATGGAATATCATCAATCACTTTTCATTTTCACTTTCATTCGTTTGCTCTTGGCTTAATTTCTCTGATTCTTGTCATTGTATTACCGGAATTAGGAGACTTTGCTGATTTCATCTTTAACGAATTTAACTTTCTTAACTTCTGTCTTTCGAACGCCGTTTCGTGCATTTTGTTAATACTACCTGAATTGTGACGAGAATGTGTAGTACGAAAAAAATTGTTTTCCGATTACATATGGAATAAGAAAATTGTCATAAAATATTTTTCTTCCAATTTCGGCTACCCGACATTCGAGGATTTAACATTTGAGGACCCGACATTTGAGGACCCGACTTTTGAGGATCCCGACATTTGAGGACCCGACATTTGAGGATCCCGACATTTGAGGACCCGACATTTGAGGACCCGACATTTGAGGATCCCGACATTTGAGGACCCGACATTTGAGGACCCAACATTTGAGGATAACCCCGACATTTGAGGACCCGACTTTTGAGGACCCGACATTTGAGAATTTTCAATTTTTTTTTAAAAAACTAATATTTTATTTATTATCATTATGATAAAGGAAGAAAATGCCTTTCCCAAGGGCCAACGGGAGAAAATGTATCAAAAGGACTAAGGACAGCCGAATAATTCTAATCTTTCGTCTCCTCGTACAGCATATAACATCAAAATTCCAAGATCAGCCTTGGAATTTTTCACTTTTCTTGTTGCGCTGTTCTTGGCTTAATAATTTATAACAGTATAAAAATAATTTTGTAAATATAAAAGAAACATACTAGTAAGACAAATTTCGTCAATTTGGCGCCCCATTTGCTTTGATATTTTGTTGAAAAAATATTCGGGCGTATAATCCTTCGCGGAAATATTAAATTCGTAATTGTCCAACACGAAATTCAAGGGGAAAAAGTCTTGTAAAAGGTCCTCATAATGGTTTGAAGCTCTTTAAGAATGCAATTCTCTAGTGTTCATCCCCCATTATCGAAGTGAAAATGAATTAATCATTTTAATATTTTTGACTTATCAGACTCATCACTGTTCTAAAGAAAGAAGAGCGAATTGCAGCCGATAAGCTTCGGCAATACGAGTTGGACCCAACTCAGGGGATAAGAATTCGAGAACGGAAAAAAACTTACAGAGACAATGATTTGGCTATACGGAATTTGGTTGAAGGCTTTGATGCGATAGCGAACCCAAATGAGGATGAAATCCTTACTCATCTCAGATCTTTGCAATACCGACTTATGCGCAATGATTTTGAAAACTGGGATGATCCAGAAATTGAATAGTTTTATATTCTCTCCCGTTGGCCCTTGGGAAAGGCATTTTCTTCCTTTTTCATAATGATAATAAATAAAATGTTAGTTTTTTTGAAAAATTGAAAATCCTCAAATGTCGGGTCCTCAAAAGTCGGGTCCTCAAATGTCGGGTCCTCAAATGTCGGGGTTATCCTCAAATGTCGGGATCCTCAAATGTCGGGATCCTCAAATGTCGGGTCCTCAAATGTCGGGATCCTCAAATGTCGCACCACGCCAATTTCAGTATTGCGCAATTTTCTATTTGCTTATGTAATTCATTAGAAGCAAGGAAATAACTACAAATTCATCTCATAACGTTTAATCGAACGTTTTACAAATAAAAATTAAACAAATACTAGGAAGATTTTTCGTTTAAAATCTGTTACTAAAATATGTACACTCAGATTTTCAAAATTTCGCCGGCGGCGCCTATCGGCACCGCCGTTCCCTGTCTTTTTAAATGTTTTAAAAATCTAAAAAACTGAAAAATTCATAAAAGAGCCTAAAAGGTATAAAGTGATAAATAACAAGTTTTATTTATTTTTTTTTCGCTTTTTGAAAAAAATTCTTGTTGAGGATTTTAACCACAAATGATGATATTGCCGTGCAATCATTTTAAAGGAGTGTTCTTTTTTTGTTACCGAAATTTTTTTTGGACTGGATGTTCTTATATTGCAAATTTTCCAATGGCACCCCAGCAATTTCTTAAAATTTGCGCGTTTTACTATGAATAAAAGAATTTCGAGTTAATCGTAAAACGGCAATTGTCTAGCAGTTCATACTACATTTTCATAAAAGAAATATTTTTGCTTCGAGAAAAATACATAAATTTATGTTGGCGCAGGAAGCAATAGAGGAAAGTCCCAAAGAGAATTAAAAAAAAAAATTAGGGAAGGAAGGGGTGAGAAGAAAAGACGGAATTTTAGAGAGGCTTAAATTTGTTCAAGATTCTCGGTTTCCGACTAGGGAAGTTTTTACACTATTTAAGATATTTTTCAAACTAAAAAGGCTCGGAAGTGAGTCGTAGATGATTATTTGAACGAAATCCCAAGAAAACAGAGGAATAAATTTGTGACAACGCACTTTGTTGACACACAAATTCAATTTAGCAATTTAATCATTTTATAATAAAAACAGAAAGAATAAATTAATATAAAAAAATAGTAAAAAATATCTTTAATTGTGTAACACTAAATAAAAAGAAATTCAGTTAGTTCTTTCTTTTTGTTTTTTTCTTTTCAATTAGGCAAAAGGATTTCACATGACTTATGCTTAGGTTATTTGTGACAAATTATTCAAAACCGAAGATAATTGAGCTTTTTTATGCCATTCTACTTTTAGATATTTTTTTTTCTTATCCGAGATTAAGAATATTTTTTGTACCATTCGAGCTGGTGACCACTACATTTAGTTGGGTAGGACCGGAAGCGCTTTAACTTGGCAATAATATTCCACAAAAAAACTAATACTTTTCGCGGGTTATTTTCTAATTAGAATTTAGTTTATGATTTTGTAATTTACTAGCAGTAGCTCCCCGACTAATAGCTTCATGAGCAGCTGCCACCTCTTCCCATCTGTTTGAGTTGTTTGAGGTTTCGTGTAGCAGTTGATGCGTTTCTTTTTCATTGCTCATCGAATTCACTAGAATTTAGCAGATTTCCCAAATTTTTTATTAAAAAATTATTTAAACAATTAAATTTTTCATTTTACACTTACCATGTTCTAAAACAAAGGCCAACACTAGCCCAACTAAGGCTATGACGAGAACAATGCGCATTCTGCACCCAAAAGAATATGGGTATCAAAATGTCGGAAGGAAAAAGTGTCATTTGCTGAGATTTAGCACCGCTTTTATATTGACATATAACCACTCGCCTGAAGGCATGCATTGTTAGAGAAATATTACATGGAAGACGATGTGCAAAATTAGATAGCACAAGCCATAGAAGAGAGTTGGCACAGAGATGCAAAGAGGGAGGATGAGTTGACAATCGCACTTATGCCAAATTGGCACATCCTTCTTTGGGTTAGACATGGTGCCAAAATAGCATTGAAAAGTTATTCATACACAACCGAGCGTTATATCAAAGAGCAGAGAAAAATAGGTTCAGACTATTTAATTTCTATTAAAATTACATTGAAAAAAGGCATATAATTGTCAATTATCCATATAAAGAAAATGTGCCCTATTGAGAAATGCATTTCTTTTATGCCAAAATGTGAGGCTATTCCTCTCTTCGATTGTGGCAATGTAAATTCGTCTAGAAAGACAAAGAAAACTTCGATAAAAATGCCATTGACAATTTTTAGATAGCCAATTTGATGTTTGGCATGGTGCCAAAAATATATATTTGAAAGTCATACATACATAGAGTCGAACGTGAAAATATGATGAAGCAGAGAAAGAAAAGAATTTTTTACGGCACAAATAAAGGGCATATAACATATCCCCAATATTTTGCCATAGTGCCAATTTGCCATTTCTTTTTGGTAGTGTAAATATAAAATTTTTGCTCTAAAAGAAAATCCATAAAAATGTGATTGCACTTTTGTACAAATTTTTGTCGGCCCATTTTATTCCGGCGGCGGGGGGGGGGTAATTTTAGTCGGAGAACCCATGCAACCGTCCGGTTAATATTTGATTAGAGTTAGCCTAATTTTACTTTCATACTTAGAATTTTCATCACAATTTATCAATACTACAAAAAAGATAGTGTAAAATTATGAAATAAAAAAGCGGGCTATGATCGCATTTCATAATTGCGTGAAATGCCAATGAGAAAGGCACCAAGTTTAAAAAGTTGTTGCCAAAAAAAGCAAAAAAATTACTAACTCATTAAATTTTAAATTTGGATGCTTAATAGAGCCAATGAAAAAGTTTATTGATTACGGGTTTTTTTTTTTACTTTTTTTAATGAGGTAGCTTATTTTTGAGAGGAATATGTACGGTTTTTTACCACCATCTGATAGATTTTGTTTACTTTCATAAGTTAGTTGTTTAAAATCATACAAAAAAAAAGCTAAAGTCTGTTTTTTGCACTTTTATCGATCGATCTACCACGGCATAAACCATTGAAAAGAGTGGGACAAGAAACATTGCGAAGGATGAGTTGGCATTGCGCAAAGGCCAATATACGTCTGAATTCGGCATGCACTTTTGTTATGCCAAATTTGGCAAATTGCTAATTGTGGGATCACAATTTTTTGTTATATAATTTTTAATTTTATGCTCAGAAACTAAAAAATTTTTTTGGAAAAACGTAGTTGCATTTTCACATAACATGGGGCTTGCCAATGAAAAGAAAGAAAAACAATTTGATGAATGCCCTTTTATTACGTTTTTTAAAAAGCATCGAAAGCATTGAATATGTCTTTGAAAAATTCGGTACTCAAGCACCATTCGAAATTCTTAAAAAGAAATTACTTCGATTTTGAGAGAAACTGATTACAGGGAGGCGAGTGCTTTTACAGAACTTACCCAATTCGGAAACAAAAAATGGGTGAAGACATTGTGAAATTTGGAGAGCGGATTCAAAGATTAGTAAGGTGCGCATATTTTGGAATTGAAGAAGATCAATTGGACGAAATATCGAAAAAAAATTCCATTTCAAATGTTAATGATCAAAACATGACAAGATTTCTGGGGTGTCAGTCGAAACAAACGCAGACTTTTGATGAATTCTTGATGGTTGCCAATCGTTTGAGTTTGGTTGACACGAAACAAAATGCGAACGAACAAACTTTTCAAAATCGGAATTGCCAGCAAAAAAGTACGCAATTTGGTTCCGCACAAACGCAAAGTCGAAACCAAAATCGTTTTGTTCGCAATCAAAATAATTTCCAGTCTAGACAACAAAATCGTTTTGGAAATCAGAATGGTCAGAGGCAAAATTTTGAAAATAGGCAATTTGAAGGATAAACCTAAACCCGAAATTGTAATGGAGCCGAGGTGGTACCAAAATTCCAATCAGAATTTTCGACCGGTTTCCGCAAACGACTTACCTGTTGGCGAAAGGAATCGAATGTACCGAATGCAACACAACAAAAATTTTCAGAAGGAAGAACAAATGCGAATACTATTGTAATCACTGAAAAAAGCACTAAAGAACAAGAAGGCGTAAAATTATTCAATTCTTTGACTACCCTGTTGGGTATATGACATACATCACATTTTGAATTAGCGCCAATTATGAACATCCTTTCTGGACAGTTCTTTGGTCCGCCCTCTTTGACTTCTCCCCTCCTCATTCTATTATTCATTATTCTTTTTCCATATTGATTCGGCATGCCATTGTTCGCCTCTTTCGTTTATTCTTTTGATTCTATTTTATTTGTTTACTTTCAATAAATATTTGTGTGTGTTCAAGACACAACATTGGCGCAGTCAGCTAAGGCATTACATTTCAATTTACTTTAAAATAAATTGTCAGTCCAAAGGTGTTATTTATTCTTCATATTTAAATCTTTCATCATTGGCAGAACCCAAAGCCCCCTTCCCTTAACACTCTGTGCGGAATTCTATCTCATTGCGAGCTCTGTGAACACCCGTACAGTTAAAAGTGGACAGGAACACGTTGAGGTGGACAGGAAGCCAAAATACGTGCACCCTATTTACTGCGCATTCCCAAAAATTCGCTGAGGGTGACGCCATTATTCGCATTCATTCATCAACCTCATTTATCTTTGCCTACGGACTGGCCAATCATTTTATTTTTATTACATAACATTCAAAAAGCCTGCTGCTCGTCATTTCATTGCATCGTTCATTTCATTGACTCATTCATTCATCAAAATCTTTCTCATTCAATTCAATCATGGCAAATCCACCGGACATGGCAATGCTGTTTCAGCAGCTTACTCAAACTCTCCAAATTATTGCTTCCCAATCCAACCAAAACCCCAATAAACAAAATTCTGACTTATTCACTACAATCAATTTGCAATTGTCCGAATTTTCTTACAGTCCGGAAACGGATTCGACATTTGAAACATGGTATGGTCGGTTTGGAGCATATATCGAGAAAGACAAAGATCCATTGCCCGATGAAATGAAGACGCGTTTGCTCTTGGGTAAACTGAGTCCACAGGATTATGCCAGGTATTCGGAGAGTATTTTGCCGCAAAAGCCAACTGACATTGGCTATCAAGCAACGGTAAACAATTTGAAAGTATTATTCTGTCAAACAAAATCCATTTTCGTTAAAAGATTTGAATGTTTTCAGTTACAGCGGGCACCATCACAAAGCGTGATCGACTTCGCCGAACAAGTCAATGGTTGCTGTGAGAAAGCACAAATGGCACTTTCAAAAGAAGAGATAAAAGCTTTGATTTTTATTAGCGGGTTGAGTTCAGGTGACCGCGATTTGCGTGAACGCTGCCTTAAGCAATTAGAGGACAGCCGCACGAAGAACTTGGCAATCAAATTCGACACGATCGTTGAGGAGTGCCGCACCATTCTTTCACTTCGAAGTGCCGCAGCAGCGCTGGAACAGCCCGGTCAAAGTTTTCATACAAATTCCATAGCTCTAAAACCCCAAAAGGAAAAAGAGAGTCAAACCCGGGGCAGAAAATTCAGTCGTTCACCGAGGTGCTTCGACAGCAGAAGTCAATCTCGAGCACTATCAATTCACATGCGCCGTTCAAATTCGCGACCGCCGTTCCCATGCAAATGGTGTAGTCAAAATCATTGGCACAATGAGTGCACAAGGCGGCCGAGCTTCAAGCCGAAATGCTTCAAATGCAATCGTATTGGACACATTTCGCGCGACTGCCGAGTCAAACAAAGAGCAGAGAGCAACAACGATTCAATGTCAGTGATGAGCATCGACGACAATATCAGCGGATGGATTACGGTAAACTGTCAAATCAACGGCCAACCAATCACGCTAATCGCTGACTCAGCAGCACGGAAAACAATCATCCAATTGTCTGTTTGGGAGTACCTGGGTCGTCCCAAATTCAAAACAGGGAAAACCTGGGGCAAATCATTTTCAGGGCATGAATTTGAAATAATTGGTTCTTTTGATTGCTCAGTTACATATTCCGGTGTTCAATTAGATCTTGAGTGTTTCGTGGCACCGGAAGGTGTCCTTAACCTTTTTGGTCTGGCATGGATTCGAGCATTTGAATCCGTTCTCAAACGCCCGATCGCGACAACTCTGCCGAATTTGGAGACTGATTCAGCATTCATGACTACAACAGCATCTGCCGAATTTGCAGAAAGTCTCAAGCAACAATTTCCTTCTGTTTTCAGTTCTGCTTTGGGGCATTGCACAAAATATCGAGCGCATTTGTACCTCAAGCCGGATGCCAAACCAGTGTTTTGCCGACCACGTCCCGTTCCACACGGTGCTAAAGAAGCCATTGACGCCGAATTGGACCGTTTGTTGGCAATCGGGGCAATAAAAGCAATTGATTTCAGCCGTTGGGCTGCGCCCATTGTGGCCGTCAAAAAGAAATCGGGGGATGTCCGTGTTTGTATTGACTTTTCTACAGGGCTAAACGACAACTTGGAACTGAACAGACACCCATTGCCTCGTCCCGACGACATTTTCAACGCTCTCCGTGGCGCAACTGTCTTTAGTCAAATTGATTTCAAAGACGCGTATCTCCAAATTGAACTGGACGATGCATCAAAAAGACTTGTTGGTTTAAACACCCACCGTGGGTTATTCCAATATGAACGTTTACCATTCAGAGTCAAATCCGCCCCATCTATTTTTCAGAAAATGATGGACGAACTTACTTCAGGTCTGGAAGGTGTTTTTGTCTATTTGGACGATTTCATTGTTGCCTCCACCACCGCAGAAAATCATTATCAAATTTTGAACAAATTTTTCAAACGCTTACAGGACTGGGGACTGCATGTCAAACTCAGTAAATGCCAATTCCTCTGCACCGAGCTCAAGTTCCTTGGGCATGTCATCTCATCAGATGGTGTTCGTCCGGACAAAGAACGATCAAGGAGCATCAAAGATATGCCGGCGCCATCGGATCAGCAAACGCTCAGATCATTTTTAGGAGCGATTAATTATTATTCCCGTTTTGTAAGCCAAATGCGCGACATCAGGGCTCCGCTGGACGAACTGCTGAAGAAAGACGTCAAATGGCATTGGGGATCGGAGCAGCAAAAGGCATTTCAAAAAGCCAAAGACATCATCAACTCCGACCTCCTCTTGACGCATTATGACCCATCAAAACCGATCACTGTGGCAGCCGATGCAAGCAATTATGGAATCGGAGCATGCATCAGTCACGTTTTTGCAAATGGCAAGGAAAAAGTCGTGGAGCATGCTTCTCGATCATTGACTGCTGCAGAACGCAATTATTCGCAAATCGAGAAAGAAGCATTGGCGATCATTTTTGCCGTTCAGAAATTCCACCGCATGTTATATGGGAGGAAGTTCACTCTTCTGACGGACCATAAGCCATTAATTAGCATTTTTGGGTCCAAAAACGGCATTCCAATTTACACCGCTTCTAGGTTACAAAGATGGGCTTTGACTTTGTCAAACTACGATTTCAGCATTAAATATATATCAACCAAACATTTTGGACAGGTCGATGTACTCTCAAGACTCATTGCACAGCATCGGGTGGCGCAACGGGACGATGATCACGTCATTGCCACAGCACAAACAAATTTTAATCCCATCTCAGATTCTGAAGATCAAATTGAATTTTGCACTGCAGCGGTTGAGTACGTGTTGCATGCGACATTGGATCAATTACCAGTGACAGCAGCCGAAGTCGCACAACAAACGCAGCAAGACGAAGAGTTACAGCAAGTTTTACAAAATTGTCGTACATCCTGGCCAAAATCCGCATATTCTTCCCCAATTTCTGCATTTTACACACAGCGCACACATCTCACTGAAGTGGGTGGTTGTCTGCTTATGGGCGACCGTGTGGTCATTCCGAGTTCTTTGCGCAGCCGCATACTTACGGCATTGCACTTCACCCATCCAGGGATAGTTCGGATGAAAAGTTTGGCCAAACAATTCGTTTATTGGCCCCGCATTGATATGGACATCGAGCGCTGGGTACGAAATTGCCTAGAATGTGCAGCAGCTGCAAAGATGCCAACAAAAGTGCCGCTGAGCCCGTGGCCATCATCAAATGAGGTCTACGAACGACTTCACATGGATTTTGCCGGCCCGTGCGCCGATGGTAACAAATATTTGGTTATCGTGGATTCGTACAGCAAATGGCCAGAGGTAATCAAAATGACGACAACGACGGCACGAATGTTAATCGATAAGTTTATTTGGCTCTTTTCACGGTATGGCTATCCAAAAGAGATCGTTAGCGATAACGGTCCGCCATTCAAGTCATTTGAAATAGCAAATTTTTGCAGAGAACACGGAATCAAGCACACTTTTCCACCGCCATATCATCCAATGAGCAACGGGCGGGCTGAACGCTTTGTGGACACACTTAAGCGACAACTCAAGAAATGTGCCGAGACGGACCCGCATTGGATTGAACATTCATTTCTGGCGTACCGCAGTACTCCAAACGCAAGTTTAAACGGCAGAACACCAGCCGAATTGTTTTTGGGACGTCCCGTCCGCACAATTCTCTCTTTGATTAAACCAGAAAAGAAACGACAGCCGAATCCGACAACCAAGCACTACCAGCAAAAGATGGCACAGCAATTCAATCGTCACCATGGCACCAGCCCGCGAAATTTCTGTATTGGTGATCAAGTGCAATTCGCTAACTACAAAGACGGTTCAAAGATGTGGTTGTTTGGAAAAATCGTGTCAGAAAACGGTGTTGTTTGGCGAATTCATTCCCCCCAATTAAATTCAGTGGTCACTCGACACTCTAACCAAATCCGAAAATATTTTCCCATTCCCTACCGAAGCAGTTCAGAAAATCAACAGCCACAGGCACAGCAAGAACATCGACAGCCCGAACAACCTGAAGAACGAATACAATCACCACGACGTGTACGGTTCGCCGACGAACAGAACTAGCCACTGGAGCACGTTCAACAAGTACAGCCGAGACGTACAACTCGTCAACGAAAGCCTACCCAATGGTTGGACATGGACACAACGAAAAAGAAATACGATGTTGTCAACCGAGGGGAAATCACTTAAAGAGGGAGATGTTGGGTATATGACATACATCACATTTTGAATTAGCGCCAATTATGAACATCCTTTCTGGACAGTTCTTTGGTCCGCCCCTCTTTGACTTCTCCTCTCCTCATTCTATTATTCATTATTCTTTTTCCATATCGAAAAAAAGCTCAAAAATCAAAGAGTGCCAACAAATTGCTCTAAAAAAATAGATTTTATTTAAAAACTCTGTTTACATTACCTAAATTTCCCAAAAACCATCGCGATTTGGTGAATTCTTCAGTTTGGAAGAAACGGAAACATCTCACATTAAGTGCTGCACCCACAATTTTTTTTTTCTGGACGGCTTTTTACAAATTTTGGAAACCTGAAATTCGCTTGTCTTTCCGCTTTCAAAAAATCATCGAAAACATTAGAGTATTTGGTGCTGCTTCTCAAATCTTCTGTGACCATCGGATTGTCCTTCTCCAACGCTTTTCCGCTAAAATTAAAAAATTGTAATTGATATTGTTAAACTTTAACTTACGCCTTTCGTATAACGGTTTTCTTATTTCGTAAAAGAGGTTCGGCATCTGTCAGAATCCAAAGAAATCTATGAATTTTCGACAGAACCCAATAGGTAGAAACTTAGTATGCTAAATCGTAATTGGTTATTAGTTAAAGTGGGAGACAAAAGTGAAAGAAATGAAACAAAAGAAATAGCGGATAAATTGCACTAACATTTTTGAAAGTTATGCGCTTTTGTGGCGTTATGAATTTGTAGGTACCTACAACTACAATTTCAGTATGTCAGACACAAATTGTAGGAAACTACATTTTTTGTAGGTTTATTGCACCTTAAGTACGAGTATGAGTATGAGTATGAAGTATGAGTATGAGTATGAAGTATGAGTATGAGGTCCGAACACTGCTTGCCACGCTTCGCAGGGGCTCAGCTGTTCGGAGCGGGTGACGTGCTGCGGCTATGAGAAGTTGACCTTTTTTCTACCGCTATTTATTTATTTAAATTATTATACATTTCACCAATCTTTTATTATTGTCGCTTTATATTTTATGTTCGGAATATTCGGATGTTTTTATGTTTTATTCAATTTTGTTTTCTCCTCTTCTCTTAGGAAATAAATTTATATATTTCTTCGTTTCTCAATTGACTAAGCCTATCGGCTAGTTTTAATTGAAGTCTGAGAATTTGGATTTGAGTTTTGGTTTTAAAAGTGCATTCCCCACGTGGAAAGGGGAAGAGCATTACTGTTAGTAAAATTATGAAAATTCTGTTTTGGCATTTTCCACACTGATGAAATGTTTAAAACTTTAACGAATCTGTGATCGCTGGCTAACAGTTCATAAAGCGCAATAATCAAAAGTTCATAAAAGAATCGGGAAATTAGTCATCAAATTTTTTTCTAATTCGAGCAGCAGGCATGGTCATCCCATTTTCTTTTTCTACTTCGAACTTATAGCAGATTGGGTCTCAGTTTGTAGGCCTGTGGGGGATATTGAGGATTAACATCATTTTCTATTGAAATCCAAAAGTGTAATAATAAAAATATTTTTCCATATAAAATTGTTTGGTCATGAGAATTACCATTTACCCCGCCCCCACCTCTCTTTTTTGTGATAGTTTTCCTAAAAATTTTTGGCAAACAAATACAAGAATTAGGAGAAATATGCAAAATAACTCATCCGACAAAGAGGGTGAATTGCTTTCATCTTCATTTAGGAACGATTAAGCTGCTAATCATTGGCATATTGTAAGTTCAGTGATGAAGGTTTAGTCACGAAACATCGGCTAACCTTTTTTTGCTTTAAGCAATAAATAAAAAAATACTTTCAGCCGTTTCCCTTGCCGATGAAAAAGAAGATGGTGCAGTGACAAATTGGTCTGCTGGCGCAAAGTGCATCCTATCTGATGAGTTTAAATTTTCTTAACATTATACAATTGGTAATAAGAGCGTGGGCATCAGTGTTAGTGGGGTCGGGAAAAATTCGGGTTCGGGGTTCGGGTCGCAAAAAACCTCGGGTTTCGGGCGGCAACACTGGTGGGCATCATGTCATTTTTTGTTCTATTTTAGGGAAAAATAGTTTCTTTCAAAATTTTTTTAATGAGAATATAGCAATGGCTAGATAAATATTTATTCACTCTGTTGAGCAGCTGCGGCATTATTTTTTTGAATCCAGACAGATGTTAATTTTGGAGTCCGAATATGAAAAAAAATTCCTTAAATATGCCCTCAAAATCCAAAAAATGACAAAATAATATTCACTAAAAACTGCCAAAATATAACCAGATATGCCGAAAATGTATTAAAAATAACGAAGAAAAAATATGAAAACCATGACCAAAGCAAAGGCAAACATTTTTTAATTTATATAAAAAGCTAAAATTAATGATTTTTTTTTAATTTTATATGTTTAATACGAAATATTTGTTGAAGATTACTTTTTAAAAAAGAAAGTTCGGTGGTGTCACTAGGCGCCACCGGAAGAAATTTTTGAAAATTTCTGGCCAATTTGTTAAGAAATTTCCCCGATAATGGTCAGATTTACTATGCACTTAAAAGGCAAAATGACGAAATACATTTATTCCCAAAGGGCCACTGGCATTATGCACGCCGTTTTTCGGGCCCGGGGTCGTTTCGGCCCAAGCCAAAAATAGAAAAAAGCGAAAGTTTTTTTTTAAACTAACCCTAGTTTTTGAGGGCCTCTTTTATAAGCCGGCTACCCGTCCGAGTGCCGAATGGTCCGAGTGCCGAATGTCCGAGTGCCGAATGGTCCGAGTGCCGAATGTCCGAGTGCCGAATGGTCCGAGTGCCGAATGTCCGAGTGCCGAATGGTCCGAGTGCCGAATGTCCGAGTGCCGGATGGTCCGAGTGCCGAATGTCCGAGTGCCGAATGGTCCGAGTGCCGAATGTCCGAGTGCCGAATGGTCCGAGTGCCGAATGGTCCGAGTGCCGAATGTCCGAGTGCCGAATGGTCCGAGTGCCGAATGTCCGAGTGCCGAATGGTCCGAGTGCCGAATGGTCCGAGTGCCGAATGTCCGAGTGCCGAATGGTCCGAGTGCCGAATGTCCGAGTGCCGAATGGTCCGAGTGCCGAATGTCCGAGTGCCGAATGGTCCGAGTGCCGAATGTCAGAGTGCCGAATGGTCCGAGTGCCAGTAGAACAAAAACAGTCCGAGTGCCGAATAGTGTTAAAAATATCTGAGTGGCGAACATTCGAGTGCCGAATGACCCTAGTGCCGAATAGAACAAAAACAGTACGAGTGCCGATATAATAATTAAAGTCCGAGTGTCGAATGGTCCGAGTACCGAATGATCTGAGTGCCGGATAGAACAAAAACAGTCCGAGTGCCGAATAAAAAATCACTTTACAATTTTTAATATAAAATTTCCAAAACAATTATCTAACAAATAAGTATCCATTTTTTAATAATCACCACTACCTAATTAATTTTTTGTTCCCTTTAATGTCAAAAACGAATGTACAAAAAAACGAATGCAAATGTTTACTGGCGGTGTGCATCGAGAAATAACGGTTGTTCAGTGACCGCAATCACTGGACTCAACGACTACGGCAGTGAATCAACAAACGCGCAACGACGGAGCCGGACATACAATCAACTGAACGAGTCACTGACTCAACTGCGGACCAGCCAACTTTAGAACCTCATCTTTTTCTGATTATCAACTTCTGCAATATTAGTGCCATTCGAAAAACCTTCAAGAGATCTATTAGTTCTTCAAACAACAAAGTACTGATCTGTAAAAAAGTTATAAACCGAAAATCACAAGAATTCTGACTTTTTTCGGACCATTCGGCACTCGGACTGTTTTTATTCTATTCGGCACTCGGAACATTCGGTACTCGGACGTTCGGCACTCAGACATTTTTAGTTCTATTCGGAACTCGGACTGTTTTTGTTCTATGCGGCACTCGGACCATTCGGCACTCGGATCGGAAGCGAACAAATATATAAAAATAGAAAATGAAAAAGAAAAAATGTCCATTTTGACCAAATATCTTATGCCAAATTCAAATTTCTTTGTAAATTTCCAAAAAATCACATCATTAGGGGTGTATTTTTAAAACCGACAAACCGGTCCCCTCAGTTTTCGTTTATGCCGGTTTTGCTACCCCCGGTTTCGGTTTTTGGTCCAAAAAACAGATTTTCGGTTTTTAACATATATTATAGGCGTTAAACAAGCATGTGAGAATTTAATCTAGAGTCGGGGTCGGGTCGGGGGTCGGGGTTTTCAATTTTTCGCTTTGCCACTGACAGTCAAAAAAAATTCAGGCCAATTTTATGCAACTCAAAAATATAATTTAAATGTTTGCAGCATATTTGTTACTTACGGCCTTTTTTTAGCTGTTCGGCTTTGTAAATGAGACATTAACTTTTTTATTTCGAAAAGGGAGGGTCGGCGGTGCCTATAGGCGCCGCCGGGGAAAATTTTTGAAATTTCAATCGAATTTGTTAACAGATTTTCCCCAAAAATGGTCAACTTTGGGTCTTAAAATAGGAATATTTTATTATTTTCTACGTCAGAGTAAGAAATAAGAACAAATGCGACCTTTGATTAAATAGGATCATCTTTTCGAAAATTTTGATGACTTTTCTTTAATTTGTTGCACTGCCTAACAAAATTAATTTTTGACAATTTTTGGCAAAAATTTTCAACTTATTGACAATTTTTGGTCGGTTCTTATGGGTGTATTTTTCGTTTTTATTGTATTTTAGTTAAGGAATTTTGAGCCAAAAATCAAAATTTCCCCAAAATTATTCAAACTATGGCTTTTATGTTCGAAAGAATCCGAAATATATAAAATTAATTAATTATTTTTTATGAGAAGTGCCATTCTTAGGGGTGTATAAAAACCCCGACCCCGAGTCGGGGTTGAGGATCGGGGTCGGGGTTGGAAGCGTCGGGGTCGGGGTCGGGGAAAACCCCGAAAAATGGCCTAAAATGTCGGGGTCGGGGGCGGGGTCGGGGTTGCAACCCTAATTTAATCTTTATAAATTTTAGCTTTTTCTCATTAATTCCATTTTTAAAGTCTAATGTAGACCACAAATCAGACCCCCAAAAACAAATGTCGAAAATGCCCAAATCCCAAATGCCATGTTTTTGAAACCAAATGGCAAAGGTCGCGTTACAAATGTAAAATGCTCAATTTTTTGTCAAGAAATGTGAAATTTAATGCCAATCGCCAAATATTGGGTTTTGAAATGCCAAATGGCCAAAGGAAATAAATTTCCTAATGTCAAATTCCCAATTTTTGTGAAATCACCTAAATGCCGATTCTCCGTAAAACTTTTTGAAGCCTTTTCCCTTTGAATGCGCAATCTCTTTGAAGCACTTTGTTGGAAAACATCTGAAGATGGCCTGCGAAAAATATGGACTTAAAACTAAAACCATGAATATGAACAAACGGGAAAATGCTGAAATATTGAAAAATATGGATAAAAACTGCCGAAATTTGACTTAAACCTTGCCAAGAAGACCCGGAAGAATCTAAAACTCCTCAAAAGATACATCCTTTTTCAAAATTTATAAAAAGTACTGCCAAATTTTATTCATCAATGAAATTACAGCCCGGCGAAGGTAGCCCTTTAATTGAATTGGGATTCTGTTGTTTTAGAGATTTCGCAGACACATGAATGACAATTTTTATTTTCTCAATATCCGTTTTGAAATTCCCAAAATTTTCATGCTTAGGCTTGTTTTTTTTTGCGAATTACGGTTACCGTTCAACTCACAACTAATGCTTCGTAAAATTAAGTTTCAAAATTTATAAACTCACCTTTTGTCCCTGTAGTACGATAAATCTTGCTCATAATTATATTCCCGGCCTTAAAAAACAAAATCAAATAAATAATGTTAGTAGCATAAAACAAAAACGCGAAAGAGCGTAATTAGAGTTAGGCTGTTCTTGAATTACCACAATATATTATTATATATCACTTACTTGGCGGGGGCGTTTCTTCGCGGGGACTGAAAATATTCGTGTCATGGCAGTTGGTACAATGGCAATTCGTACAATTTCAAATGGATGTGGCCATAAAAAAGTTATGGCCATACCCATTAAAAATTGTACGAATTGCCATTGTGCGTACTGCCTTTGGCCCGAAAACATTAAGCATGAAATCGAAAATAAAAGAATTTATTCTCATTTTTGAGTATTTTTAAGGCGAATAATGCATTTTTACAAGGAAGTTAACATATTTATTTTTTGAAAAATAGGGTATTGAATATCCAAACCTCAAACACAACAAATGTGATTTTCGGTAACTGTACCAGTAAAAAATTGGAAATACCATTACCGATTTTTATTTTGCCCAAATCGTCCCGTATTCGGTAATCGGTAAATGTACCATTTTTACTGATCCGAAAAACACAGTAAATCTCGGTAAATTGAAAACAGATCGCTCCTTCCAAGTAATCTGAAAACCCGGAAATGGCTTGAAACCTGGAAATTAAAAAAAAAAATTCTTAGTGGGTTGGAAATTTTTTTCTGGTAAAACGAATAGACCCAATAGAAAGAGCATAATATGTTCTACAGAATTGCTTTTGGGATGGTGGGTCTACGAATTGTATCTGCTGAGATTCGGGTTGGTCTATTTTGGGTTTGACCCTTTCTGCTGTAAAAAGGACTATTTCCTTAAGAAATACTATTTTTTTTTTGAAGAAAGTTAAATTGATCCTTCCATATCTCATTGAAAAATTGTCGTAGAGACAAACCGGCTCATGCAATTCTGTAGAACATTTTGTGCTCTTTCTACTGGGCTTAGTCATTTTTACAGAAAAATTTCCAACCCCCTAGGAATTTTTTTCAAGAATTTTCCAGAGCTATTTTCGGGTTTTCAGATTACCGTAAAGAAGTGGTCTGATCATTTTGATGTTAATACATTTTTTGATCAGCACCAAAAGTTAAATTAATTGGAATTTTCTCAGATTTTTTGATCAACAAAATATTGAGTTTTCTGAGATTACATTTCGGTGTTAAACCAGGGGTGTTATATTTTCTGATTTATCAGATTTGTTTTGATTTTGAGGGTCCAAATCTGACAAAACAAAAGTGTCCTGATTTATCAGATTTGTTCTGATTTCAGCCCATTGTTCTTTTTTTGTTCTGGTTTCTTACTTTGAGATATAAAATGAGAAAATATTAATATTTTTTAGTATTTTTTGAAGCGATTGCTTTGTTATTTTTTCAAAATTTTCCCCGGTGCCTATCGGCACCACCTGACCCCATTCGTGTAAGTTTTGTCAAAATTGGTCTCAAAAATTGGCTGTTTTTTGTCAAGATTTGTTATCAAAACACACTCAAATTTTGAAAAGTTAAATACCGCCACTATGGGCGTTTGTTAAATCCGCCATTTTTTACAAATTTCCCGAACATAATCCGTCATAACTTTGTTCAAACGCAACGAAATTAAATAATCTTGGTATCATCCGATAGATTTGGATGAGCTCTATTTAGCCATCTAAATTTCAAAAAATTGATTAAGTTTTAAGAAAGTTGTGGCAGACAAAGTGAAAAAAGAATATTTTTTTGACCATATTTTTCTTAAAACTTAATCAAATTTTTTGGAATTTGGAAGATTGATAGAGCCAATCAAGAGCTATCGTATAACAAAGATTGTTAAATTTGGTTAATTTTAGGCAAAGTTATGACAAATTATGTTCAAAAAATCTATTAAAGATGGCGGAATTTAACAAACGTCCCAGCACGACATATGACCAGTGTTTTTTTCTGGGGTAAAATTTTTTTGATTAATTACTTCCGTTCACCAACTACGGATTATGTTCATTTTTATAGTATTAGATCAGGGTACCTAGATGAAATTAACCTATTTTTTTAGGTGTCGGGCTTTGAAATGAGACATTAAATTTTTATTTGAAAAAGGAAGAATAGGCGGTGCCGATAGGCGCCACCGGGGAAAATTTTGAAAATACTAAGAAATCGCTTCAAAAATTTAAAAAAAGTATTGTTTTCTTCTTTTTTTACCTCACACTAAGAAAAAAGGACAAAATATGAGCAGTAGGCTGAAAAAAGGACTAAACCAGGAGTGTTAGATGTTCTTATCAGATTTGTTCTGATTTGGAGGGTCCAAATCTGAGAAACTTAAAATGTACTTCAGCTTCTCAAAATTATCTCGAAAAGCATCAGAAATTTTGTCAATGTGCACAATCTATTACCAAATATACCCAAATTCAAAAAAAATTTCCTGGCGGCGCCTATCGGCACCGCCGACCCTTACTTTTTCGAAATTAAAAATGACTTATTTCAAAGCCTAACAGCTAAAAAAATACTGCCATAAGGAACAAATATGCTGAAAACAGTGAATTTAAATAAAAATGCGATTTAAAGCTTTGGAAGCATGTTTTAAAAAATGCCCTTATTTTTGGGAGCCGGAAAATCCGATACTGGAAAATCCGACACTAATTAATATTTTTAAAAATTTTGAATTTTAGACTAATATTTAAAATTTATTATCCTTAAAATTGAGAAACTAAATCGATAAAAATATGCTAAAAAATCAACACATTAATCTCACCGAGATTATGCAACTAGGAACAATCGGCACCCTATTCAATATTTGCGGGCAATATCTTCCCGGATGGCAGAACCAAGATAAAAAAACTTATTAAAATTAAGTGCGGATTAAATTGATTTAGTTTCCTTATTTTAAGGGTATCAAATAATTAAATATTATTTTAAAATTAATAAAAAATCCTTCTGATTTTAAAAATTTTCATCCAACACCCCTGTGTTAATTTTCAAAACATAATTAGTCATAACTTTGCCCAAAATTAACTAAATTAAACCATCTTAATTTCAAACGATAGCTCTTGATTGGCTCTATGAATTGCCAAATCAAAAAAGTTGATTAAGCTTTAAGAAAAATATGGGCAAAAAGATTAATTTTTTTCACTTTGACGGCCACAACTTTCTTAAAATTGTAAAATGGCGGTTTAAACAAACGTCCATAGTGGCAGAATTTAACAAAGACCCGGCACCGAAAAAATCTAGTCTAATTTTCGAATTGGTAATATAATTAGGGTGAGAGATTGTATGGGTACTTATTTTTTCTCTTCATATGCTCAAAGAAAGGGCGCTCAAATATAGAATTTCCTCGTTAATATATTTTAATTTTGAAACTCACGATTCTTGAGTTGAAAAAGCTTGATTTGAAGTACTGAAATAATAGGTAATCAGAATGAAAATCATGGATTAAAGGCGAATGAGGTAAAACGAAAATTAGGTTTGGTATTTTTTGGCAAAAAGGCATAGACAAGGTCTTAAAACGCATAAAAGATTTAACCTTTTTCAAAAATCAAAAAAAAAACTTTCCAAAATTATTTTTTACTGTAAGAAATGCAAGTAACAGCTGGGGGTAGCGTATACACCAGGGATGCAGCCGATTTCCGATATTTTTGGGGAAAAATCGGAATTAATTTTATCAAAAATAAATAAAAATTTTCGAAAAATGAGAAGTTTTTGGTCAAAAAAAAAATTTATAAAAAAAATTTAGTAATTTTGTAGAAAAAAAATTTCCGATTTCCGATTTTCCGATTTCCGATGATTTTTGGACCGGAATTCCGATTTCCGTTTTCCGAAGAATTTTTCGGCATCGGAATTCCGGTTTTCCGATTTCCGGTTTTTCAAATCAGAGATCGGCTGCATCCCTGGTATACACAATATCAAAAATATAATCATTCGCTCAGCGGAGCATCTCATTTCAGTGCCACACACTTATATGCCGAGTAAAAAAGTTTATTTTCAGTGCCAATCTTAAACTCGTAAAAATTTTAATTGGATCACTTCCAATTTCACTAAATTATGCAATGGACGCCTAACATGTCTGTTAAACAAAATTATTATTGGAAATGATTTCGACTAGAATTTTTACTATTTTAAAAAGATTGACATTGAAAAGTAATTTCTTTTTGCTGGACACTAGTGTGCAACACTGAAATGATGTGTGTTGTCGCTTGTTTGCCTGCATTTATTATATTGGATACATTTTTAGAATTAGGCCCGGACTGTTTTCATGCCTTTTTCGGAATTTTCGTGCCTTTTTTAGGCGTTTCTAAATTTGCCATTTATTTGAAAAATTTTGGATGTTCGAAATCTGTCTCAAAATTTCAATGCTTAATTAATATTAAAAAAGATTGGATTTTTTGCGAAATTACAGTTAGCGTTCAACTCAAAATTAATGCTTTGTAAAAAATGTGTAATTAATTTGAAAAATTTTTGTGAAATAAAAGCATCTAGTCAAATAAGCAAACTGATAAAAGTAAATAACTTTTTTAAACTCACAAATGGACTTGGTTCTCAAATCCATGTCTAGCTTCTTGTCCCGTGCCTTAATAAGAAATTTTAATAAATTATGTTACCATAAGACAAAAAAGCGAAACGAGCATAATTATAAGATTAGGAATTATTTTTGTAAAAAAAAAATTGTTGAAAAAAGTCACTTTATACAATCAGCAATTGTTGTAAAAATGAAATGAACCCACGGCTTTCCTAGATGCCAAAGGAATACCACACATGGCTAAGGGCTCAGAGGCAAATTGAAAATTAAATAAATGGCATCACGTGCTATGGGCTCGAGCGAATATCGAATTATCGGACCCCTAGTTTCTGTACTGGTGAGAACCGCGGAAAAAATGTCTCGCTGTTAAGCTCTAGCCCTGATTCGTACTGTAATAATTTTCGGCAATTTACTGCTGAATAATTAATTATGTCTGAACTATCCATTTACTGATCAATGAAATAGAGCCATGGGAACATTTGAACATTTTAAATATGATATTATTTGTTTTATGTAACGGTAAAAGAGCTAGTAATTCGACATAGAAAAATTAAAAAAAAGGCTGTTTAAGAAGGAAATTATGAATTTTGAAATTGGCGCATACACATTATAACCTTTTCAATTAGCCTACAAAAATTCAAAAAAAAAAAAAATAGTTTCTTTCCGAAAAAAAGAATAACGCACTGCGCCAAAATTAGACCTGCACCGAGTTGACCACTGAAGGCCCCCGAGGCTGGTAATTGGTGTTATTTTGTTTTGCCTTTTATTGTTGTAAATCAAAAATGGTATTTTCATTCGCTACACCAATATATTAAATAAAAAATTTAATTGATTTTTAAAAATTCAAAATATCACCTCCTGAGTTCCTCGGATTGTTTGTTTCGAGTTTACCACAGCAGCCTCCTGCCCAAACTGCGTCAAATGCCGCAAAAATGATCACAATATGCGCAGAACAAACTGTATATTTTTGCATGTAAAAATGAATAAATAAAAAATCCGCTAAAATAAAATCTCAAAAGTATACTGGAGTGAAGCTGGTATCATTTTCCAGATTTAGGGTGGTATATTTTTTGAAAATTTTAAATGCCCATTTTAGTATTTTTCTAATAAAAAATTTTAAGAAATTGAAAAAAAAATTTAATGTTTTTGCATTAAGGAGAAATTATCTTACTAATCAGTGCAAGCAAATTTGAAACTATTTATTGCTTTTACTTTTTTTGGTCTCCGAAACTATTATTATTTTTAATTGATCGGTTTCAGAAACTTTTTGAATAAATCAAGTCCTAACTTTTCTACCAAATTAAACAATCTCCGAATTGTACGAAACCTTTGCTAATAACTTGAGAAATTTAAAAGAATTTCATTGTTTTATAAAAAATTTAAAAAGGTAGAAAAAATTGCCATAACTCTTGAAAAACTTAATGAGAAATAAAAGAAAAAGGAAAAAATTCAAAAGATTATCTATAATATGATTTAATTGTGGCATTTAGAAATATATGCGGCATATATGACGCACGTTAACATATATAAATTATAATACCATTAACAGATATCAATTTATTAGCTAGCTATATTTGAAAGAATTAATATCTGATGAACATTGCTTGCAAGAGAAAATGAAAAAAAATTATAAAGTCATAAGAAGATTTTTTTAAGAATTAGCCCAAATAAAATCATATTCGTTTTTATCGACCTAAAAATAGGTCTTAAAAAATAATTTGAATCGTTTTTTATGCCAGAGACCACATTTTTGATTTTTAGAATTTGCTAAAATAAATATCATATTCTTTATGAATAACTTCAATATTCTTTTGGCACACTTTTTTAATACTTGTAAAAGAAAATGTCAGAAAACCCAACAGGGTTTTTACCGTGCTGGGTCGTTTCATAAAAACCGCCACTTTGGGCGTTTTATTAATTCGCCATTACAGATTTTTCGACAAAAAACTCTTATAACCTTGCTCCGATGCAACCAAATTACACAATCTTGGTATGGTCCAATAGCTATTAGATAGCTCTATTAGCCATCCAAATTTCAAAAACTTTGTTTAAGTTTGGAGAAAAATATAGAGTTTTTTGCACTTTTTATGGCTGCAACTTTCTTAAATCTCAATCAAATTTTTTTAATTTGGTAGGCTAATATAGCTAACTAATAGGTACCGGACCACACCAAGATTGTTAAATTTGGTTGCGTTTGAGCAAAGATATGTCTGTAAAATTTGCGGATTTATGGAACGCCCACTTGGCGGTTTTTATGAAACGCCCAAAGTGGCGGTTTTTATGAAACGACCTAGCACCGGTTTTTACCCCCTTTGGGTTTCAAAATAAAGGCTGGGACCCTAGGCTACATACCAGGGTGTCACACGGAATCCCAATTTCCGAATTCCGATTTTGACTTTTTTGTGGTCTGAATTCCGATTTTCGAAATTTTCGGCAAAATTTATCTCCAAATTATACCAAATTACCTTTTTTAAATAAACATTTGTTAACAAATCACAACCAAATTTTCAAAATTTTCTCCGGCGGCGCCTGTCGGCACCACCGGGCGCCTTGCAGCTTAATTTTTTTTTACAAATTTATCTCAAAAATTTCCCAAAATTTATGACTTTTTGGTCAAAAAATAGAGCACGAAATTTTCGAAAATTCCGGTTCCTCATTCGGTAGTGGGGGGATCGAGATAAAATTATTTATTTGGGTTTCCAATACGGGCAAAATGAATGTTTTATTAAGTCCTAAAGGATGCAAAAAATCTATCGGTCTCAAAGGTCGGGGATCAGACGGATTTGACGAATCAAAAGTAATTGGGCGGGAATTTACAATACTTTCAATTTCATTTAAAAATGTTAGAATGTTATCTCTTGGAAAAAATTTTGGTTTTGGGCCGCTTAATACACGACGAAGATGATGTTTCACGTGGACGGCAAATCTCTCATAATGTCCGCCTTTCCAGGCGGCACACGGGGTTCTAAAAATCCAATTTGTTGGGAAGAGAGATTGAAGGAATTTTTGAAGTGCCAAAAAAGTGGGTGCATTATCGCAGTAGACTTTCGACACGAGCATTTTTACGAGGAACGTCAGTGGTTTTTGATTTTATGTGTAACGGGCCACAAAAATCCAAAAAAACAAGTGCAAAGGGCTGGAATGTATATTTCATAAACAATAAGACGAGTAAGCGGGGAGTTGGACGGTAAATAAATGGGACAGACCGAAGAAAAATTTATTTGACTGTTTTCAATACGGCCTTTAGACCGGAGTAATTGGTTGGCATCGACAAATAAGCCTAAAGCTTCATTTTCGGCATCAACCAGAGGAAAATTTTTTGTTCATATTTAATTGTAAAATTGAGTGCAGCACGCATTTCAGGGATTGTAAATCAAAAATTTGAACTGGACTCGATATCATTTGGAAAGTAAAAAGTGGGGTATTAATTAGGGAATTTGTACTATCATTTACATTTTTGTAAACAAAAAATGGCTTTATTTCGGGAATTTGTACCCATTCGTCCACGTCCATAGATAACCATTTTGGTCCATTCCACCAAATCTCAGCAGTTTTCAATGATGTAACGGATGGCGACCCCCGGGTGCCTATATCGGCAGGGGTTTGATGACCAGGTACATGACGTACAATTAAGTTAGGGGCAGAACAAATATTTTTAAGACGATTTTTAAGAAAAATTTCACGAATTGGGGTTGGGTTATTTAACCAGGAAATTACTATTGATGAATCACTCCATAAATGTAGGGTATGGTCTAAATCAATATTTGTAAGTTGAGTTTGTACAAATTTTAACATTTTAGTGCCCATTTCTGCCGGCAATAAGTTCCAATCTGGGGATTGTTAAAAGATTGTACTATAACCTGTAGAAATGCCTTCTCTATATCACAAATTATTGCAAAAAAAAAATTACTGCAACAAATTTTAAAAAATTGTGGCCAAAAGAGTTAAATAATTTCCATAACTCTTGATTAATCGAAGATAATTTCTTTTTTATTGGTAATTGAGCCAATCAAGAGCAATCGTACGATACCAAGATTGTTAGATTTAGTTGCTTCTGGAAAAAGTTATGAGTAGAATTAGTCGTTGCTAGGTCGTTTTGTAAATTCTGCCACTATGGGCTTTTGTTAAATCCGCCATTTCTTACTGATTTTTAAGAACATAATTCATCATTACTTTGCTCAAAAGCAACCAAATTAATCAATTTTGGTATCGTGCGATAGCTCTTCTTTGACTCTTAGCCTTAATAAATTTTAAAAATTTGATTAATTTTTTTGGAAAATATGGTCAAAAACAATTTTATTTTTTACTTTCACAATCCCAGTTTTCGTAAAAAAATTATCAAATTTTTTGTAAATTGGCGCAATAATAGAGCCAACCAATGAGACCAATTCATTAAATTTGGTTGTCTTTGAACATATGACGAATTAGGTTCGGAAGATCTGTAAAAAATGGCAGATTTACAAAACGCCCATAGTGGCGGAATTTACGAAACGATCCAGCTCCGAATTAGTTTACAAATTTAATTAATGGAAATTTTAAGAAACGCGCATTGATGGTGTTTTAAGAAAGCCCAGCACTTGTAGAGCATTAAAACAAAGTTATTTGGGAGAAAGAAAAATTTAGGAGTAAAAATCAGGGTTGGCAAAAATATGCACAATAAATCGCAAAATATGCGCATAAAATGTGCAAATAAAACATTAAAATATGCAGCACAAAAAGGCAAAATATGCACGAAATATGTATTAAAAAAAAGTGAAATAGGGGTGCAAATATAGTATTCCCTATTATTTTCACTCCAAAAAATTTCGCACTTTTTATAAGCAAATGACAAAAAGAAGATGTTTTCCTAGCTAATTAGTAGAGCCCGGAACAGGACCGGATCCTGTCTGGCTTTCTCCAGACTCCTGACTACGTCTGGCCAACCGCGTCTTAGTACTAACGGCGTGCTGGGTCGTTTCATAATCTGGGCGTTTCATAAATCCGCCAGCAGGTCTTTCATAAAAAACGCCATCATGGGCGTTTGATAAAAATCGCAAGTATATTTCATAATCCGCCAATTTTACAGGTTTCAACAAAAACTCTTTATAACTTTGCTCAAACGCAAATGAAACAATCTTGGTAAGGTTCGATAGCTCTTGGTTAGCTCTTTTAGCCTACCAAAATCAAATAATTTGATTTATTTTTGACAACAAATATGAGTTTTTTTGCACTTTTTATGGCAACAACTTTTTAATTTGGTAGGCTAATATTTAAAAATAAATAAACCCCTAGTTTTTTTGAAAATGAGACTTAGTCCCTAATTTTTTTGAAAACAGAACCCTAGACCCAATTTTTTTAAGTTAACCCTAGTTTTTTGAAAAGAAACCCCCCTAGTTTTTAAAAACTTCCATTTCTTTTTTCAAAAAAACCCTCAGCGGGTTAAGTTTTCCGAAAAAAAATTTTAGGGTCTGTTTTTATAAAAATTTAGGGACTAGGGTTCGGTTTTCAAAAAAAACTTAGGACTAGGGGTCGGTTTTCAAAAAAAAATTAAGGACTAGAGTTCGGTTTTCAAAAAAGTAGTTAGTTAAAAAACATTGGTTTGCCTGCTTCTGCATTAGTCGTTATTTTTCTTTGCATAATTGACCCATAGGAATAGCAGCCTAACTTTTTCTTCTATTGGTTTTGCGCCGAAACGTGAGAAGCAGAAGCGACTTCGGTCATGCCGGGAAACGCCGCACAAATCCCATCGCCAAATCACGGCGGACAAAATCACGCCGGGATAGTGAGGCCCTGCCCCGTAAAAAACTGACAATTCAGTGCAAGAAGTACCCAGTTACTGGTTCAACCTGCTGGTCAGCCGGATGCATTTGTCCACAGTATGCTCTGTTAAGAAATTATAAAGCACCCAATTTTTTCTTTACTTCTTTCTATCACTTCCCGTTGTCCAATTATAAACGGTAGGGGGCACTTTAGTCGGGCCGTTACTCGGAGGGGTTGTTTTAGTCGGGCCACTTTAGTCGGAAGGCCATTCGGAGATTATAATTTTTTTTTAATTTCAAAAAAATTTTGCAGGCAGCAGATTTCAAGAAAAAAGGAAATTCAAAGTCCCAATTAAATAATTGTTTGAGGTACTGTTATTTTTTTCCATGAATCCAAAAGATTTTAAGTACACCGGAATTGGCGGTATGGTATGTCCGGACCGCCATTTCCGGACCGCCTGAAAACCTACTCCTAGTTTTTTTTCGAATATTTAACGTCGTTGTAATGAAAAGGTTCTCCGACTAAACCGGTCCGACTAAAATGCCCTCCGACTAAAATGGCCCGACTAAAACGGACCGACTAAAATGGCCCGACTAAAACGGCCCGATTAAAATGGCCCGACTAAAATGACCCTTTTCGAATTATAAGGACGAAAAACACGGGAGCAGGACGATTGAGTGACGGCGATTGAGTGCGGGCGATTGAGTGCAGTCGATTGAGTATCAAATAATTACGTGTTTTGTGTCTTAAAAATTTTATTTGAGTTTCCATTTTCCGATAATTGCTGAATGAAAAAATTTCCGTTTTTTTATATTTTAAGCAGCAAAATGAATAAGATTAAGTATCCTTTTTGATAATCACCACTAATTAATTTTTTGTTCCTTTTAATGTCAAAAATGAATGTACGCGAACTATTAGTCAATGCAACTACAAAGCCCAAACAACGTCAAAAAGAAATAGTGAACGTGCCAGAAGAACAGTGTGAAGTTACAGCGGAAAGCCCAAACAATGACACAGAGACAGTGGACCACCAGCAAGTGAAATTTGATATCGGTTGTTTCTTTTTGCCAGCAATAAGGTTAAAGTTTTTTCTTCTATTCATATAACTAACATTTTAGGCACTTTCTTTTTTGCGAGAGACCAGAAATTGGTCCGCCGATTCAACCTTTTCAGTGTGCCCTCGTGTCTTCAAGCAGAAATTAGTAATTGGCGCATACATTCAGCATCGCATGTTTCCTGCAGCGTACGCGCTGATGACACGGAAGATGCAGCAACACTACGCCGATGTATTTCAGCACCTGAAGACCGCATTGGGCGATGTCAGCCCTGAATCCGGTTACCTACTTTATTAGTTTCCTACAATATTTTTGATTCCTAAATTCAGTTATCACTGACTTTGAAGCGGCCGAAATTGCTGGTATTAAATCTGCTGTGTTCCCTGTCGCGCGCATTCAGGCTTGCCTTTTTTCATTATGGGCAGAGTCTTTTTAGGCGGCTCAAAGATGGGGACTGGCCAAGTATTGCTACAATGAATCGCCAATTCGTACGACATTTCGTCGTTGCATTAGTTTGGCATTTTTAACACCGAGTGTTGTTCGTCGTGGAATGGCACTCATCATTGAACAATCGCCGAATGGAATGGAAGGTGGTGGCAATTTTATTAATGTACATTTTCCGGAACATTCTTTAGATTTTTTGTTTTACGTCGCAAAAAACTACATCGGTCTCTCGGAATGGGAAGTTGCAGAGAAATCCGGTGCATTTCGAGGAAACTCGGACGCAGAGCGTATTCTTACTGGTATGGCAGGGCACTCAACTCCGCGGATTAATAGACCCATTAAAATTTGGTCGAAATTTAAATCCCTTTTTAGCTTCTACATCAATTTGCAGTGCCAATGAAGTGCGTTCTCTGATTCTCTCGTCGTACAGTCGTCATTCAAATGAACATTCTTTTGGGAACGCTCGACTATCGGCTGAATCAACGATAATCGTCGACATTGTGGGCCCAAGATACACTCAACCAATTATTCGTGATCCACTCTTCCAAATACCATTTTGGAATGTCAGAAACCGCGTAAAGGATGATCTGCCGAGAAGTCAAGCCTCAATGGAGGCGATTCACTTAGCATTTCAAGTGAGAATTAGTTATGAAACTGAATGGTTTTTTGACTTTAGAAGAATTGCAAACGGAGCCACGTATGTTCGACTTTTAGACCGAGTTGCACAAATGGGACACAAAAAAAATGCAGGAAGTCAGAGAAGCTTCTAACAAAAAGTTACCGAGGTTATCATTTTTTTATTTCCAAAATGAAATTTTTATGTAATTAGGCGTCGCCCGGAATTCGTTGAGATGGACCGAAAACTTCTGCATTTCATCAATTCGACTGCTCTCGAGACTGACCAACAGATTATCGTATTTCTTAATGCAATTTCGATGGCACTCCAACGCATTGAGCCAAACTTTCAAGTTCTTCAAACAACAAAGTACTGATCTGTAAAAAAGTTATAAACCGTAAGTCACAAGAATTCTGACTTTTTTCGGACCATTCGGCACTCGGACTGTTTTTATTCTATTCGGCACTCGGACCATTCGGCACTCGGACGTTCGGCACTCAGACATTTTTTGTTGTATTCGGCACTCGGACTGTGTTCGTTCTATTCGGCACAAGGATCGGAAGCGTTGGCAAGAGTTTGCCAAAAAATCTTAAAATAATAAGCAACAATGAAAAAAATTTTCTCGCCAAATTTTTAAAATTTATAGAAATTTAAAAAAAAATTAAAATTTTTTGACTTTGCTTAAAGTTCTTCATCCATATTTTGGCCCATATTTGCCCATATTTTGCATTTTTTCATATTTGCCATTTTTATGGCCCTATTTAAGCGATTTTTACTCCGTATTTTTGACAGCCTTACTTATCATAATATAACAGTTGATTAATTTATTATCAAAAAGCCTACTGATAAAGAAGAAAATAAATTGATGGAAAATCTTTTTGAATTTAGTATATTTTAAACAATAATTCCTGTAAAATTAATAACTTGAGTCCAAGTTTTTTATTTTATATTAGTTCTAAGAACCGGATTGGGATCCGGCCTGATTTTACCGGACCCGGGTCGGAATCCTGGGTTTTTGGACCTCACCGGATTTTTCCGGATTTCGGATTTTTCCGAATTATCCGAAAAAACCCACCGGTTAATTTTCGAAAATGAAAATCCGGTTCCGGATCAGGTGTTTTTAAAACCAGATTTCCGGATTTTTCCTAATCCGGAAATGTAGTTTAAGCACCTCATAGGACTCAAAATTGACTTGTAGAAATCTCTTAACACAAATGGGCATAAATAGTAAAAATTTCCCCCGGTGGTTGCGCACCACCGTAGCCACAATAAATTCCGCCGCTGTCGTCGTTTCGTAAATCCGCCATTTTCTAAAAAATTTTTGAGAAAAACTAATCATAACTTTGCTCCGAAAGCAAGCAAACTTAACAATCATAGTCCCGTACCGTCCGATAGCTTTTGATTGGCTCTAGGTTACGCGCCCGGTGGGACTCGAACCCACGCCCTTCCTTTCCGTGGAATTCTAACCAACTGAGCTACGGGCACCCTTTCCGAGGTTCTCCCATGTCCTTTATCCCACTTTCTCCCACACTCTGGTTCCTTCTGGTATCACATCCTGACTCACTCGGAAGACCGGTCCTAGGTAAATGTTCAAAAATGCTGATTTTGTTGAATAAAAAGGTGCTGTTTTGAATTCTGATTTTTTACCCCAAAATCTGATTTTTTTTTTTTGAAAATTAAATTTTGATCCCTGGGTTAGTCACATGCTTTAAAATTTTTAAATATCTTTTTGAAAACCGGACTACAGAAAATTTTTCAAAAAAATGTAATCCGGAAAAATCCAAAAATTTAAAAAAAATGAAAATCCGGTTCCGGATCCAGGAAATCAAATTTTCCTAGTCCTATTTTATATTATTAGAATGAAAGTAATAAGAAAAACAAAATTAAACATTGAAAAAATTTAAAAAGAGCGACAATTAGGTTAGCTCTAAAAAAACGAGAAAATCACCAGTGTTCGCCTACAAAGTGCTAGTGTCGCGGCCTTTGGCCTCGACGAAAATTAAAATGTGATTCAACCAAATAAATTTGTAACAGTTGTTTATTTCCCAAAATCTGCTGAATCATTTCTTAAATGTGTTAATTTGTGTTCGACGCCTACGGATATTTTATATATTTAAACCCGGTGAAATTTCATTGTATGTTCTCTTTCAAGCACACATTTTTCCTCTGAATAAATTAGAGATAAGAAGGAAATATTCGTTAAGACATAAAATTCCACAAAATATATTTTAATTAATTAATTAAAACTAAATAATTTCTTGTTAACTAAAAGGAGTTAACAAATTGGTGCCACGACTAAACATGTCAGGACCTATTCGTATGAGAATAAACCCATCTTTTACAAAATTACGAGAAAGACTGGCAGAAGTAAGGCCAGTAATTAATGGAAAACAAAGAACGCCTGAAGGCATAAATATGTTGAGACAATCAGTTGTAAAAATAAAACGATCAACAAATTTTATCGAAGAAAGAATTGAAAAATGGCGTACTTATATGGTACAACTAGAAGCTGCGGACCGAGCAGCGGAAGAACTTATTTTTGAAAATGTAAATGCAAATGAACGGCATTTAACAGAATGGTTAGAAGAGGCAAGGGAGTATATCGATGAAAGAAATTATTTTGATAAATGAAGCGGACGATGGTTCCGATACTTTATCAGTTGAACTAGGAGTTCAAAACATTCAACAAAGAGCAAACAGAATGATAAATGAAAGACACGAATCAAGGGTTGGTAACAGCGAAAGAGTGGAGGTTGTGGCCGATGGTGATCAGCCACAAGAGAGGGGGGAGGGAGAGTTCGGCGAGGGGGTTGTCGAGGAGGGATTCAAGACTCGCCCGAATGGCGGATTTGCCGATGTCGATGGGGGGGGGGGTCCTTTTTTCCCCCGTTACCCAAATCCCCTCAACGTCTTCACCAACAAACAAAGGGTTTATTTGAGTGAACAAAAAATGGCCGGATTAACCAAAAGCACAGAGTAAGAGCAGAGGGGGCCTGAAGGCCAAACGATCAGTAATTGTGTATATGTGTGTGTGGAAGGGCCGAAGGGGGCGGTTATATAAGGGGGGAGGTACAGTAAGATTACAGAAGCGAAACGAAGGCAAAAAGAAGGGGGCGGGCGGAGGGGGCAGCCAGGGGGAAAAGGTTGGTTGACAATTATAAGAAAAATCGGAAGAGCAGCAGGGGGGGGCGGCAAGCGGGAGATAAGAGGACAAAGGAGCGTCAAAAAATGTAAATGAGAAGAAGGACAAAAGTCGATCGGAAAGAAAACTGGGGAGGAAAAAAATGAATAAAATTCAAAGGAATAGGGGGGGGGGGGTTGACAGAGAGCAATGTGGAATTTCGGGCCGGTTTGAGGTGAACGAGCTGGGCGTCGAGCTGGTCTCGCCGGTTCCCGACATCGCCGTAGCGTTCTTGGAGGATGCTGACGACAGTGTTGTAATTGGCGTCGGACGGGGGATATCCTTCGATCATTCGTCGCGGTTCTGACCCCTTCTCGAGGTATTGGAGGAGCAGGAGGTGTTTCTGGAAGCCGGGGTAGTTCCGTGAATGGACGGCGAACTGGAAGGAGGCCCAAAAGCTTATCCATTCCTCGGCGGATCCACCGAATCGCGGAATCTCGATTGGTTGACTCGAAGCGCGTCGTCTTCGGCCATGGCCTGTGAACGATTGGTCTGGGCGGTGGCGGTCGGTTGGTGCACCGGATTGCCGGTCCCCCGCGCCGGAGGGAAGTGTGCCCGCGTCGGCATCGCAGATGGGGTCCAAGGGTGGGCCGAGTATGGGCGGGTAGCCGTTGGACGGTTCGTTGTGGCCAGGTGGGCGACGAAAGCCCCGTCGACTTGCGGGTTCCGTAGCCCCTGGCGTATTTGGGCGCCGCCGGTCGGTGCGCGATTCTCATCATCCGCCCCACGGTCCGAGTGCGTGGCACGGCTGCTGGAGCGAGCCGAAAGGGCATCCGCGGCGTCGAAGCGGGCGTCGAGATAGACGTGAATGCCGTCGAGAATGCGCTGTGCTTTAGAGAGCAGCACGAAGATGGGCCATTCGCCGGCTTGGTGGTCGGCTGGTCGGTATTCGTCGTCGAAAGTGGGCAGCGCCGCCAAGAGGTCCTCTTCGGTTTGTCTTAGGTCCGGGTCGTCGATCAGTCGGAAATTACCGATGCATTCTTGTAGCACGGAGCTGACCCGATCAATGCTTCGTTGCAGCAACTGATTGTCGGTTTTGACGCCCTTGGCGAGTTTTGTCTCCTCGTCCAGGGGGATTTCGTCCGGGTTCACAAGCGTTGGCGAATGAGCGTCGACATGGTTCGTTTTGGTCTGTTTGGGCTAAGGCTGAACGGCTGTCAGCAGATTCGACGAAAGAAGGGTTTGCCGAGAGCCTAAGATGGGCGGCTGTCAATCAGATTCGACGAAAGAAGGGTTTGCCGAGAGCCTAAGATGGGCGGCTGTCAATCAGATTCGACGAAAGAAGGGTTTGCCGAGAGCCTAAGACGGGCGGCTGTCAGCAGATTCGACGAAAGAAGGGTTTGCCGAGAGCCGATTGAAAGGCTGGTTGGCGAAAAGTTCGACGAAAGAAGAGTTGGCCGAGAAGATTCCCGGGTCGTGGCACCAAGTTTGTGGCCGATGGTGATCAGCCACAAGAGAGGGGGGAGGGAGAGTTCGGCGAGGGGGGTGTCGAGGAGGGATTCAAGACTCGCCCGAATGGCGGATTTGCCGATGTCGATGGGGGGGGGGTCCTTTTTTCTCCCGTTACTCAAATTCCCTCAGCGTCTTCACCAACAAACAAAGGGTTTATTTAAGTGAACAAAAAATGGCCGGATTAACCAAAAGCACAGAGTAAGAGCAGAGGGGGCCTGAAGGCCAAACGATCAGTAATTGTGTATATGTGTGTGTGGAAGGGCCGAAGGGGGCGGTTATATAAGGGGGGAGGTACAGTAAGATTACAGAAGCGAAACGAAGGCAAAAAGAAGGGGGCGGGCGGAGGGGGCAGCCAGGGGGAAAAGGTTGGTTGACAATTATAAGAAAAATCGGAAGAGCAGCAGGGGGGGGGGCGGCAAGCGGGAGATAAGAGGACAAAGGAGCGTCAAAAAATGTAAATGATAAGAAGGACAAAAGTCGATCGGAAAGAAAACTGGGGAGGAAAAAAATGAATAAAATTCAAAGGAATAAGGGGGGGGGGGTTGACAGAGAGCAATGTGGAACTGGGACAAATAAGATTTGTTTTTGAATTGGGCCAAGGGGAAAAGGAGAGGGCAAAGTCCAATGGGAAGGCGAACAGAAGCAAGACAACAAAAGGAGAAAGAAAAAGAAAAAAAAAGGGGGGGCATTTTTGCTCAATATTTCGTTGACATCCCTCGTCGCTTCCGCGACAGAGGTACCCTTCAGTGTATTATCCGAAACTTCCTTGGCTTAATTTTTACGGAGATCCTTTAGCTTGGCCAGTATTTTCGCAAGCATTTCAGGCAAATATGGGCGAAAAACCAATTCTGATGATCAGAAATGCACCTACCTATTATTAAGCCTTAAAGGAAAAGCCGCCCGATCATTGAGAGGCTACCAGCCAACGGCGGAATGTAGTAAATGCATTAAAAAGATTATTTGGTAATGAAAAGGTAATAAAAGAAGCACTCCAAAATGAACTTTTATTTTAAATTTACCACAGGCAAATGAATCCGTTTCTTCGCATAGAATATGCTTAGAAGATGTAGAAAGAGTTGTTAGACAATTAAATCATTTGGGATTTGCTGGCGATAAGGATTTTGTAATGATGACTATAAAAAACAAAATTCCAAGAACAATAATTCAAGAAGCATTAAAATCCGAAAAGGATAGTGTTTGTAATGGAATGTTGAGCAATTAATCCATGGTTTAGAAGAGATAATTGGCATGAGAGAAGAAGCGATGAGATGCACAAAAATCGTTAAGTCAAATGTGGGACAACAAGAAAGTTGGGGAAACAACCAAAAACAATTTAATAACTAAAGAAATAATTGGCAAAACAAACAAAGATACAGGAATAACAATAGAGAATATAGCAAAAGAGAAGATAACAACCATCAGCGCGTTTTTTTAGCACAGGAAATTAAAAAAAAACAAAATAACCGTTCAAATCTACAAAAATCCAAAATGTTTTTTGTGTGATGGTTCACACTGGGCGTCGAATTGTAAACAAATAATAAATCGAGAGTCTCGACTGAAAATAGTAGATGAACAAGTACGGTGCCATCGCTGTTTGAAAAAGGGGTAAGAAATAAAGAGCTGCACTGGAAGAATGTGCTATAATTGTGATGGAAATCATAATAAGTTAATTTGTCCAAGTCCCATTCAAAAAATAGGGGAAAATCGATTTGAAAAAATGCAAAAAAAAACGAAGTGAATGCCACCCTCAAAGGATGAACTTAGTTGCATCGGTACTTGAGGAAACAAACACTAAAAAAGAAGCAATACTTATGTCGACACGTGTACGAATTATGGCAGGCAAGAATTTTATTACTGTTCTTGTCTTTTTTGACAGCGGAAGTCAGGTTTCTTTAATCACCGACTTACGAAGAAATTATAGTAAGCCGCATCGATTTGATCACCCGAAAAATAAAAAGAGCCAATATAATTTCAGGAGAAATTGAAGTAATTGAGAAAAAACCGGAAATTCTAATTGGTATAAGAGAATTTTGGAGATTCTTCTTAAAAGTTGAACCACTCAGAGAAGGATTAATGAAAGTAAAAACAGTTTTTGGAACAATAATTTGCGGTGAATTAAAAGGATCTGGACAAAATTTATGCCCACTAACAGCAATGGTAATAGAAAACGAAGAAACACAAACTGACAAATTCTGGGATTTAGAAACCATTGGAGTAAAAGACAATTCAATTGAAAAAGACGACGAAGTCGCACTTCAAATGTTTAAGGAATCCGTTTTCAGAAAAGATAGACGATATGTAGTAAGTTGGCCATGGAAAGGCCCAAAAGATGAATTACCGACAAATTTCGCTTTAGCATACAAGAGAATGATTGGAATCATGGAAAAATTAAAGAAATTAAATGAGTTTTTAAAACAGTACGATGAAATTTTTAAAGAACAATTAAAAGAAGAAATAATTGAAGAAACAGAAATAAAAGGATACGACGAACACTTCTTACCTCACCATTGTGTATTGGCCTCAGGAAAAAAGCCAAGAGTAGTATACGATGCATCAGAAAAAATAAAGGTAAAAAACATTAAATGAGATGCTATTCAGAGGGAGGCCCAATTTATATGCCAGAATTATCAGTCTTATTGATTAGGTCGCGATTACCAAAAATTGCTCTTTAGGGCGATATTCAAAGAGCATTTTGGACATTGGAATTACAAGAAAATGATAGAAATTATGTCAAATTTCTTTGGGTCAGAAATGTCGAAAAGCCAATTTCAAAAGCAAACTTATGTGCATTCCGTTTAAAAAGAGTACCTTTCGGGGTTATATCATCTCCATTTTTATTAGGAGCCACAGTAAGGCATCATTTAGAAAACGAACTCTCAGACTTGGCAAAAGAACTTAAAAATAACACATTCGTGGACAATATAATTGTCGGATGCCGCAATTACCAGGAATCACTTGAAAAATATAAAAACTTAAAAGAATTGTTTGACAAAGCGCGAATGAATATAAGGGAATTTATATCAAATTCTGGAAAGGTGAACAATACAATACCCGAAAAAGATCGTCTAATAAAAGAAAATCCAAAAATTCTTGGTGTTAATTGGGACATCAACACCGACACTTACAGTATTAACTTTCCAAAAATTATGGATAATTAAGATATTAGCAGAAGAAAAGTCTTAAAATAATTAAATTCAGTATTTGATCCATGCGAATGGCTAGCTGCTTGTCTATTACCTGCAAAATTATTCTTCCAGAGTTTATGGGAAGAGGACCGAAAATGGGATGATAAAATAGGAGAAGAAAAACAAAAGGAATGGCGCTCAATCACAAAATTATGGGAAAATATATCAATTAAATGTAAACGAAGAATGTTCCAGATGAATTCAGAAATACCAATTTACATGTTTTTGTAGATGCATCAAAAGATGCATATGCTGCTTGTGTATATTTGAAAATTGGGGCAAATGAAAGCCAAATTAACTTATTATATGCCAGAAGCAGACTAAAACCTAGAAAAATCAAAATAACAATTCCAAGAATGGAATTGTTGTTTTAATTGGTGTCCGAGCAATAAAATTTGTTGAAAAAGAATTTGGCATTAAAATAGACCAAAGATTTCTGTGGTGTGATTCAAAACCTGCACTATTCTGGGTAAAATCAACGGATGATCAACCACGATTTGTAGAAAATAGGTTGAAAGAAATCCGAGAATGCCAAGGCTTAGAATGCCGATATGTGCCCACAGAAGAGAACCCTGCAGATGTTGGAAGCAGAGGATGCACACCAAATGAGTTATTATCACATGCATTATGATGGTCTGGCCCAAAATGGTTACGAAATTTACAAAACCTAAGGCCAAATGAGTTTTCGTTTAAAATTGAAGAATATGTTAAAGAGAAGAAGAAGGAAATTATTATGACAAATGTGACACCAAATGAAAAAGGATTAGTAACATTTTCTAAATATAGAATATGGTAAAAAATTGTAAAAACAATTGCAATAATACTTAAAATATCGAAAATTTGGCTTAGTCGAATCGGAAAGACTGCTGCATCACCACAAATCAGGAAAATTTCAAATGAACTTTTTGTTAATCCTTCATTCAAATTCCCAATGTGTTCCCAAAAGGAGCACCAATTCTCGAATTATTAGCATGGAGAGCACAGATAAAAGTTCGCCATAGCAAAGTTGATGCATCTTTGAACGAATTTCTTACCGAATTTTGGGCACCAAACATAAGGGCAATTATAAAAAGGATTATAAAATTTGTAGTAAATGTAAAAAGACAAATGGACCAGAATTTTCACTACCTATTATGCCATCGCACCCTAAAGAAAGAGTAAAAGTGGCTAACCCGTTTAGTTCCATTGCAATTGATTATTTAGGACCTTCATTAACAAAATATGAAGGAAAAGTAGTCAAATTTTGGATTGTTTTAATGACCTGTTTCATTACAAGAGCAGTTTATCTGGAACCAGTTTTAAACCTGTCTGCCTTTTCATTTTTACAAGTTTTGAGACGATTTAAAGCAGAAGAGGTACACCTAAAAGAATAATATCAAACAATGCCCAGACTTTCCGTTTAGCAGCAAAAGTTGCTGGTGCCTACGAGGCAAGAGGAGGAAAAGGAAGAGATGAATTAGAAAAATGTTTAGTGAAAAATAAAATTATTTGGAGATTTATACCAGCTCTAGCACCTTGGGCAAATTCTTTAGCAGAACGTTTAGTAAAAATTTGTAAAGATGCGTTTAAAGCATCACTTGGAAGAACAGTTTTGTAATTTGACGATTGCGAACATTTATAACTGAAGTCGAATGGACAATGAACACCAGACCGAGAACTCATGTGGTAATTGAGCCGGAAGGTCAAAGAGCACTTCGGCCCATTGACTTTATCAACCCAGGATTAGAATTAGGAATAAACTTGCCAAATGAAGACAAAATATTAATGATGATGTATAATTGAGAGACCAGTAAATAAGCTTTACTCTTTAGAAGTAAGTAATACAAATAATGAAGAAAGCAAAGATAAACAAAATTCTGAAAACGAAATGGAAGAAAAAGTGCAGAAAGATTCGATTGAAGAAATTCAAAACAAAAATGCACATCCAATGATGACGAGAGCAAAAACTCGAAAGACATTCATAAGCAAAAGTACATTGGTACAATTATGTCAATTTTAGTAATCGTAGCTAATTTATTAACAATAACAATTGCAATAAAAAATAACACAACCAAAAACATTTATAAAGTCAAAAACAGATGCACGAAATGTAAATTCAAATGTGGATTAAAAGGAATAGAACTCACCACCCCAGCATACATAGAAAATTCGAAATATGCTGTATGGGAAGGTGCCAGACAAAGCCATACGTAAAAGAATTCACTTTTTACTTAGACAAATACAAACTTTTAGCCGAACACTACTGTTCTGTAACTTATTGGTCAAAAAAGAAAAAAATTTATAAAAAACTACATTGTTTGCCAACCAATTAAAGAATGTAATTTAATAAATTGGTGGTTTTGCTTGGAAAAATTAGCCAATCCGGATTGCATGATTGGTGAAACAAGAATTTTAATTGGAATCGGATTAGCTTGTATCTTGTCCATTTTCATTTGCATAATCACAAATTTAGCAAAATTAATAATAAATTTATGTTGGATTATCAAGGTGGCATTTTAGGCTCCTTATTCTGTAATTAAATTATTCTGGAAATGTAAAGATCATAATACAAATGAAAACGAATTGGAAAAAAAGTCACCTTAGCTTTAAAAGATGACAACGGTAAACTAAACGGTTATTTAGACTTAACTTTGCAATTTTTACGTCTTAATTGTAACCAAAATACCATAAATTGGTTACGGTCATATCAAATTATTAATAAATTAGCTACGATTACTAAAATTGACATAATTGTACCAATGTACTTTTGCTTATGAATGTCTTTCGAGTTTTTGCTCTCGTCATCATTGGATGTGCATTTTTGTTTTGAATTTCTTCAATCGAATCTTTCTGCACTTTTTCTTCCATTTCGTTTTCAGAATTTTGTTTATCTTTGCTTTCTTCATTATTTGTATTACTTACTTCTAAAGAGTAAAGCTTATTTACTGGTCTCTCAATTATACATCATCATTAATATTTTGTCTTCATTTGGCAAGTTTATTCCTAATTCTAATCCTGGGTTGATAAAGTCAATGGGCCGAAGTGCTCTTTGACCTTCCGGCTCAATTACCACATGAGTTCTCGGTCTGGTGTTCATTGTCCATTCGACTTCAGTTATAAATGTTCGCAATCGTCAAATTACAAAACTGTTCTTCCAAGTGATGCTTTAAACGCATCTTTACAAATTTTTACTAAACGTTCTGCTAAAGAATTTGCCCAAGGTGCTAGAGCTGGTATAAATCTCCAAATAATTTTATTTTTCTCCCATATCTTTTATGAAATTGGTTTTGCATATGTCCGATAAAAAAAACATCCAGCGGACGGTAAACTTGGCAAATAATTCACGGCCAACTAAATATGAAATAATTGACAAAATTTTAATGAAGTGTTCCAAAGTGATTAATTATTCTTTAAAATTCAAATTGAATAGAACAAAAAATAAAATTTGTAATACCGAAATGAATGACAATTTACTAATTTACAATTCCGATCAAATGAATATGGAAAGCGTAAAGAGCACAAAGCATAAATTAAAGAAAATCTTTGGATATAAAAGGGTTAACCAAAGAACAAGCCCATGTCCATTAAGGGGATCATAAAATGGTCCATTTTGGCATTTTTTTGTTGTTCATTGTCACTGCGGAAACAATGGGCAATTCAAAAGGAATAGATGAGAGCATCATAGATGATCCCTCTGACGATGAAAATGAAAACAATGAAAAGGAAGTTTTGAACTGTCAGCCATCTATGTACAAGTGGCACACAGCCAAATGCCGAAAAGGACAACATTGACACGCTCCTTCAATCACAAATGACGACATTGGTCAGCAAATGGCTTCGCTCGGCATTACAGCAAGAGCTACTTTCAAATGCGACCAAAACCCGAACAGGAAAAACCACATGCACAAAACGGGGGTTCCCTTTTCCCCAGAGCAAAAATGAATGGAGCGGACAATGGAAAAAGGCAGCAAAAGGGAACGGGTCACAATGGCAACAAACCCACCACCTCCTGTCGCTGCAGCAGAATCTGTCGAGGCTTTGGCCGTACATCTAAAAGAATACAATACTGCTTTGTCACTTCTTCTTGTCTCATTGGCCACCGGACTATCAGAAACCAAGGAACACTACAAAAACTTCAAATGGAGCCGAAAGTAAACCATTGCCGCCGGGAGTGTCGCGGCCTTTGGCCTCGACGAAAATTAAAATGTGATTCAACCAAATAAATTTGTAACAGTTGTTTATTTCCCAAAATCTGGTGAATCATTTCTTAAATGTGTTAATTTGTGTTTGACGCTTACGGTTATTTTATATATTTAAACCCGGTGAAATTTCATTGTATGTTCTTTCAAGCACACATTTTTCCTCTGAATAAATTGGAGATAAGAAGGAAATATTCGTTAAGACATAAAAATTCGACAAAATATATTTAATTAAATTAATTAAAACTAAATAATTTCTTGTTAACTACAAGGAGTTAACAGCTAGTGCGTTAGTTCAATTGTGCTACCCTGCGCATAAGTTAAATGCGCCAATTTTTTGAAAAAAATATACTTTTAAAATCATCCCTTTTACTTGAGGTTAAAAAAAGTTATGCATCAAATAAATTAAATATAATTTTGTCTAACTTCAAAATTACTTTATTAGCTTAAAAATTAAAAAAATGATTTTTCAAAATCAAGAAATTTTGAAATAATATCGTCAAAATTATTTGGGAATTTTCATTTTCATTATCTTGTCAAGAAAAATTGGAAATTTGCATCTACAAAATTTCTTCATTTTAACAAAGAATGTCGAGTCTTAGGTGTGTATTTTTTCAATTTTATTACATTTTTGCTATGAAATAGTTGCTAAAATTCCAAAATGCCAAAATACATAGGTGCCAATAGTTTTTAATTGCTAACCGCCAAAATAGTTGAAAATGGTTGCTAAAAAGTCGCTCTAATTCAAAAATTGTTCGGAGAAAATGTGTTTTTCGTGCTTCTCTCATCAACTACTATCCGTAGTTTAAAAACTAAAAATCCGGTCTCTAATCATGACATAAACTGATATTCTGTTTACATGTGGTTTAGGAATAATTAATCCATCCTCAAAGGTATAGCTTTCTAATGTCCGTTAGAAAAAAACAACATATATTTGGTTGTTTTTAATTAAATGGTATAAATTCCTTCATTAAAATTGAATATTGACTTTGCTTACGATTTAATGTTTTTTATTCAAATTTAAAATTAATAATAATGACAACTCAACAACAAAAAAATCACTTCTTCCAAGGATACTCGGCCTTGGAAATGGTGCTAGTGCATTTCCTAAAAAGTGCCCCTAAATAGGCCATTTTTATGAATTTTTTGGAAAGAACTAGGTCATAACTTTGCTCAAATGCAACGAACTTACACAATCTTGGTATGGTCACTCTATTAGTTTCCAAATTTCAAAAAATTTCGATAAATTTTGAGAAAAATATAAACAAAAAAATAAATTTTATTGTTATAACTTACTTCAAATTTAATGAAATTTTTGAAATTTGGATAACTAATAGAGCTAAGGAATAGCTATCGGACAATACTAAGATTATTCATTTTGGTTGCATTTGAGCAAAGTTATGACCTGTTTTTCCAAAAAATTCATAAAAAATGGCCTATTTAGGAAACGCGCATAGCAGGGATGTTGCAAAAGAAATAAAAAGCGAAAAGCGAAAAAAGCGAAACCAAAATAAAAAGCGAAATTTTTTTCGGAAACAAAAATTTTAATTTGCCCAATAAATCTTCATCAATTCAAATGTATTTCAATCTCAATTATATCTACTGTAAATAGGGTTAAAATAAATGTACCTTTTTTAATTGCTTCCCAACAATTAACCATTTCATTTGATATTTTTTTAAATAATCCCCTCCCCAAACTATTGAAATTTAACTATTTTTGGGCTAAACCCTCTTAACAAATCTAACCCAAGTATTCAAAATTTCCTCCGGTGGCGCCTATCGGCACCACCGGCCCTCTCCCCTTTGAATTAATAAAACTAAAAAATAAATATTTTACAGTACTATGGGCGTAAAAATTTGACAGCTTTTCTTGTCTTTGTGATAGGAAAAGGAAGTTTTTTCTATGTGATTTAGTCTAAAAAAATGGTCAAAAAAGTGTACGGCTTTGTCCGGCGGTGCCGATAGGCGCAACCGGGAAAAATTTACTAATTTTGGTATAGTTTGTTAACAGATTTTGCCTCAAAAAATGGTCAATTTCTGAGGCTGAGTCTAAAAAATGTTCATGTAATGCGTGGGTTTGAACTCTAACTAAAAATTGGGAGAAACACTGGCTCAACCAACGACACCAACTAATACTTTTTAGTCAGCGGCAATATATTATTTATGAGTTTTTTTTTATTAATTTTCTTTTCAAAATTTTTCTACATATCTTCCAAAAAAACTCAATCTTTAGTGGTGTTAGAATCGTTAATAAAAAATTCTTCGGTTTCCTCTTTCTCATCATCTGAGTCCAAATGAATTGCAGGAGCGAGCGACAGCGTGTTCAAATTTGCTTTCACTACCAAGATTTGACGCACCATTTTCCCAGAAAGCCTTAATTAAAGTTCGCCAATAAACCCTTTTAACTATCTCACTATTTTCGACCGGTTTCGTAGTGTATTGGCATAAATTAGTCCTGCCTTTGAGAAGAGCTTTCTGAGCAGACCGACGTTGCTGGGATGCAATGTACCATTCGTGCGATTTTAGCTAGTTCAGGAAGACGATTAGCATTTTCTTTCCACCATGAAAACAGATCAGCATCAAATGCCACCCGTTGACCAGCCTTGAACTGGGCAAGAAATTAAAACCCAATATTAGAATAATTAGCACATTTTTCAATGCTTTCGTCGCTGCTCATGCTTATTTGGTGCTCGACTAGTGATTGCTCAAATTGTTCATTTTGTTCTGTCAAATGAATTTCATCATTTTCATCCATTTCTTTTTGTTGGCTCATCAATTCTGAAAAATAGTGTAGTTCTTTAATTATTTTATTTGACTAACTCTCTTTGACAAACTCACACAATTGTTGTTCGACTACTAGTTTCGAATTTTGTTGCGCAAACAAATCGGTATAAGCAAACCGGGGATCCAAAAGCATTGAAATTCGCAAAATTGGGTTGCCACAAATGTCCCGAACTCGTTCATTGAAAGACTCGACTATTACGTTAACAACGCCCAAATGCGAGTTTGAAAAATGTTCTCCTGTAAAAAGTCTCTCAGCCTTTTAATAGTTGATATGACGCTTGATGCGGAAGATTTTTCAGCAGAAAACTAAAATTAATATATTTTTTTTGACTCAATTGAACTCGCCTTTTCGGTTTCTCTGTGAAAAATTTCCAGTAAAGGGTAAAGTTCCTTCAAAAATTCGAAATCGGAAAGCTCAAGATGTGGTAAAAACTCGGGCACCAATTCTAGACGCGCTTTTTTCGGCTGGCTTACTCCAAAGCCACGCCGTTCACCTTCAATCGCCAACAGTACATTTTTTTGTTTGCGGAATGATTTCAGCATCATATAAGTGGAGTTCCACCGAGTCGGGCAAGCCTTTTTGTAATGTTTTTTAATTTTTTAAATATTCATTAATAATTATAATACCATAATCAGTTTTTTGGCTTTTTCCTTTATTTTTTCCTGGAAATTTGCCAGTAATGCTCCTCCCTTGAAAGTCCTGAAATAGGTAACCCAAGACCGAACTTTTGCGATAAGATCTGCTAAATCTGGTGAACATAGCGCATCACACATGATAAGATGCAAAAAGTGGGCCACACACTGAAAACTAAAACTGGATAACTTTATTAAAAATTAAAAGGATTTAGTTAGTAACCTATTCATATTTAAAATTGTTGATGCTCTTTGCATGTTCCGGGCATTGTCGCGAACCAAACAAATTACTTTTTCTGGTGTCAATTCGTTCAAAATAAGTGTTTTTTCAATCTCTTCTGCAATTTCTAATCCAGTGTGACCAGTCATCGGAATTACATCGAGCACAAAATCACCGCGTTGAAAATCCTCGTTTATGTGATGCACTGTGATGCTATAAAAATTGGAAATAATTGACAAGAGAATTATAGAACCTTAAAAGTGCCGGTGATTTTGTGATTTGTGACCAGCCATCAGAGGTCACAGAAAAAAAGTCCTGTCCAATGCGTCCAACAATTTTACGTCGGACTTCTGTAGCCATGTTCGGAATAACATTTTTCCGAAAATAATCTTTGCGACGAAGCTAAAAAAAATAAAATAATAAATACCTATTAATAAATTTTTATTACCTCAAATTTTGTGTATGCCAAAGAGAAAATATTCCGCAACTCAGGAGTTTCGACAAACAGAAACGAGCAATTAGACCGAATCATAAGCCTAGCGATTTGCTCATCAGCCCTTTTTTGGAGGTCTTCTATACCCAAAAATCTTGAAATGTCTTGATTTTGCTAAAGGTTTTTAATAAACGAACAAAAAAAGAAGGCTTAAATACCAATGCATTTTCAGGTTGACACAAATATTTTTCATATTCACTGCCATGCTTTATTTTGAAATGGTCCCAGAGCCCTTTGGTACAACCTTTTTTGCAAGCGAATTTTCTTTCGCAACTCAAACATATGGCTTCCTCTGCAGAAATTTTCGTAAAAAATTTCCAAATAGTTGACGAATTTTTAGAGGTCATTGATTAATACAAAATAAAGATATCTATAAACAAATGAACTAAATTTAGAGTATTAACAGATTAACGCAATTTGCAAGAGAATTTGAATTATGTCTCAGGCTCAAAATGAAAAAGAGACAACAAAATAAAAAAGGTGGAAGAGAGAAAAGGGAAATGGCGAAATGTTTAATAATTCAAATAATTCCCATTTCTCCATTTTTTCTCAACAATTTCTTGTTCAGACCCCCATTCTTACCAGTGCTTATTTTTTGTCGGGGACGCGGGGATGACATGTCGGGGAACGGGGAACGCCGGGGATGGGATGTCGGGGATCGGGTCGGGGATGAGGCCCAAAAATGGCTTCGGGTCGGGTCGGGGATTCGGGGACGTCGGGTCGGGGCTAAACCCTAGCATAGACCGCTTATTTTGAAAGGAAGACCCTTTTTATTTTATATTTATTTTGCAGATTTAGCTAAAAGAAATGTCATAAACACATTTTTAGTACTTTTAAAACAAACAATAAAATTACTTTTATATGTTCAGGTTGGCGATCTCATTCGCCCTATTTTGAACGATGCAGCTCAAAACTGATGCCGCTTCAGAACGGTGCCGAGTCGTTTCCTAAAAACCTCCATAATGGTCGTTTCCTATATGCTTCCATTTTACAGACTTTTCAACAAAAATTCTTTATAATTTTGATTTACATGCGCGAAATTGTTGAATTTTAAAGTATTTTAAGAAAACCAAAGCAAAAGGGGGCTAGTGGTGCCGATAGGTGCCACCGGGGAATTTTTGAAAAATAAGTGTCTTATTTGTTAACAGATTTAGCTCCAAAAAAGCACAATTTTTGTGGAATTTAAGATAAATTTTTAGAAAGCATAAGCAAAAAGGTGTCCGGTGGTGCCGTTAGGCGCCACCGGGGAAAAATTTTTGAAAATTTGGGACAATTTTGGCGTAATGTTCATCGAAATTCAATGACAAATAGCAACGTCGCAAAACAGGTATTTATTTTCGTTCTTTGTTTATTATTAATTAATAATAATAAAGATTTTCAAATTTTTACCCTTTATCCTTCGGTCTGGGTTAGTTTGGCGTGGCGTTTTGGCGTAGCCGTTTTGGCGTCGTTGGATATAATGGATATAGCTTTTCTCAGAGGCAACCAAACTAAGCTTTCTTAGTATCAGTATCATTCGACAGCTCTTGGTAGGCTCTATAAGCCTGCAAAATTTCAAAAAATTTGAACCATCTAGTAAAAAGTTATGTCTAAAAAGTTCAGGAATTAAGGTTTTTCGAGTTTTTTGGACACAACTTTTTACTAGATGGACCAAATTTTTTGAAATTTTAAGGCTTATAGAACTTACCAAGAGCTGCCGAATGATACTAAGAATGTTTAATAGGTCAAAGTCAAAACTAAAGAGATCATTAACCATAAAACTACACATTACTGGAAACAAAAAATCTTTTGAAATTTTAATGCCTCGTATTCCTAAAGTGCATATATTTTATATTAAACTAATATTATTTTATTCAATATAATAAAAAAATTTTTCTATTAAAGCTGCCATCTTTTTACACGTTTTTATGCCTCGTATTCATAAAAGTGCATATATTTCATATTAACAATTTTTATGCCTTATTCCTAAAGTGCATCTATTTTATATTAAACATTTTTATATGCTTTATAATATTAATTTTTCTATAAAATTGCCATCATTTTACGTTTTTATTCCTCGTATTCCTAAAGTGCGTATATTTCATATTAACAATATTATATTCATTATAATATTATTTTTTTCTATCAAAATTGCCATCATTTACGTCTTTATGCCTCGTATTTGTTATGCTTTTCACATTCAAAATTTGGCAGCATAAATAGGCATTACAACTTCCCAATTTTATCATTTATCAAATTTAAATGCTTTTTTCCATCTCACTATTTTTTCTTTTAAATTATTTATTTTCACCACTTTTTAAATGCAGATGAAATTTTTTTTTTTTCAAAATGAGTTTCGTCCGCAAATGTCCGTCCGCAAGTGACGCACTGCGGTTTTTAAATCTCAATTACATCGAATGGGTAATTTCTCAAAGCATATCTTCCTTGTTAAGTCAGCAAATTTCGACCCCTTGCATTTGCCACCCATTTTTGAAGTTTTTTTTTGACAATTTAAAAAAAAGTCCGAGGGAAAATTAGTGTCTAGAGTTCGATAGACTCTGATAACAGTTTGCAAAAGGAATAATTGGTGCAATGTTTAGTTTATTAATATTTCAACGAAATAAAAAACAAATTAAGACACCCGAGCCAGCCTAGCAACAAGGAAGGGAACTCATTAAGTAAAAGAAAAATAATAATTATTTTCCTATATTTTCATTGGTTTTTTTAGAGACCGGTAAAAAAAATTTACGGGAACGGGAAACGGGAATTTAAAAAAACGGGACGGTATTCCCGCACGGGAATCCCGGCAGAAACGGGAAAAATTTCAATTTTTTCAAAAAAAGTGAAACATAAATTTTAAAATTGATATATCATTTTGACCAGTATTTTTTTTATTTAAATGCACAAAAAGCAACAAGATTTAACTAAAATAGTGAGTTCACTATCTGTGCCATTTAATGTATCATGGGCGTAAAAAAACTAGAGACCGGCGGGAACGGGACTCCCGCGGGAAAAGGCGGGAATCCCGTTCCCGTTTCCCGCCTTTTTGCCCGAACGGGATTTTTACGGGAACGGAAAAAGGGCGGGATTCCCGTCCCGTTTTTTTGAATTCCCGTTTTCCGTTCCCGTAAGTTTTAGTGCAAATACGGGAATAATAAGCACTGGTAAGAATGAGGGTTTGGTGCCTGAAAACTGAAAAAATTTTCAGATTTCCTCAAAATTATCTCATAAATTCTCCAAAATTGACTTTTTTTTTTTTTGACTCAAAATCTGTTAAAAAGTCACATCAAAAAACTTCTTTAGTATTAGAATAAGCTGAATGTTGGAGGAAATGCGATCAAAACTCTTGGAAGGAATTGAGAAACGATTTGGGCATTTGGAAAATGAGAAGTTTTATATTTAAATTACAGTCATGGTCATATGTTTATGGACAAATGATAAATCGAGAAAAATAGTTGCCCTTTTGCTCGAATAAAACGGAAGCGAACTAATGTTTTGTCATTTTTTGTAGCATTTTTATGGGCTTTCTAAACCTATAAATCAATTTCTGAAATAATAATTATTAACAAAATGACACGTGAGTGAATAGGCATAGCGCCCATTTTAGGTGGTCAGCGCCCATTTTAGGTGGTCATATGTTTATGGACAAAAAAATAATCTCAGAAAATCTATATTTTGTGAATCAAAAAATCTTCGAAAATTCCTACTAGCGTAACTTTTGGTGCTGACCAAAAAATATACTTACACCGAAGTGATCAGACCACTCCTTCATGGTGATCAGAAAACCCGGACTTTTGGCTTTCGGGGGAACAATTTTTGAACAAATCAATTCCGAAAATTCAGTCTTATTAAATCTTGTTGCTTTTTGTGCATTTAAATAAAAAAAATACTGGTCAAAATGATATATCAATTTTAAAATTTATGTTTCACTTTTTTTGAAAAAATTGAAATTTTTCCCGTTTCCCGCCGGGATTCCCGTGCGGGAATCCCGTCCCGTTTTTTTAAATTCCCGTTTCCCGTTCCCGTAAATTTTTTTTACCGGTCTCTAAAAAAACCAATGAAAATATAGGAAAATAATTATTATTTTTCTTTTACTTAATGAGTTCCCTTCCTTGTTGCTAGGCTGGCTCGGGTGTCTTAATTTGTTTTTTATTTCGTTGAAATATTAATAAACTAAACATTGCACCAATTATTCCTTTTGCAAACTGTTATCAGAGTCTATCGAACTCTAGACACTAATTTTCCCTCGGACTTTTTTTTAAATTGTCAAAAAAATCTTCAAAAATGGGTGGCAAATGCAAGGGGTCGAAATTTGCTGACTTAACAAGGAAGATATGCTTTGAGAAATTACCCATTCGATGTAATTGAGATTTAAAAACCGCAGTGCGTCACTTGCGGACGGACATTTGCGGACGAAACTCATTTTGAAAAAAAAAAAAATTTCATCTGCATTTAAAAAGTGAAGTGAAAATAAATAATTTAAAAGAAAAAATAGTGAGATGGAAAAAAGCATTTAAATTTGATAATTGATAAAATTGGGAAGTTGTAATGCCTATTTATGCTGCCAAATTTTGAATGTGAAAAGCATAACAAATACGAGGCATAAAGACGTAAATGATGGCAATTTTGATAGAAAAAAATAATATTATAATGAATATAATATTGTTAATATGAAATATACGCACTTTAGGAATACGAGGAATAAAAACGTAAAATGATGGCAATTTTATAGAAAAATTAATATTATAAAGCATATAAAAATGTTTAATATAAAATAGATGCACTTTAGGAATAAGGCATAAAAATTGTTAATATGAAATATATGCACTTTTATGAATACGAGGCATAAAAACGTGTAAAAAGATGGCAGCTTTAATAGAAAAATTTTTTTATTATATTGAATAAAATAATATTAGTTTAATATAAAATATATGCACTTTAGGAATACGAGGCATTAAAATTTCAAAAGATTTTTTGTTTCCAGTAATGTGTAGTTTTATGGTTAATGATCTCTTTAGTTTTGACTTTGACCTATTAAACATTCTTAGTATCATTCGGCAGCTCTTGGTAAGTTCTATAAGCCTTAAAATTTCAAAAAATTTGGTCCATCTAGTAAAAAGTTGTGTCCAAAAAACTCGAAAAACCTTAATTCCTGAACTTTTTAGACATAACTTTTTACTAGATGGTTCAAATTTTTTGAAATTTTGCAGGCTTATAGAGCCTACCAAGAGCTGTCGAATGATACTGATACTAAGAAAGCTTAGTTTGGTTGCCTCTGAGAAAAGCTATATCCATTATATCCAACGACGCCAAAACGGCTACGCCAAAACGCCACGCCAAACTAACCCAGACCGAAGGATAAAGGGTAAAAATTTGAAAATCTTTATTATTATTAATTAATAATAAACAAAGAACGAAAATAAATACCTGTTTTGCGACGTTGCTATTTGTCATTGAATTTCGATGAACATTACGCCAAAATTGTCCCAAATTTTCAAAAATTTTTCCCCGGTGGCGCCTAACGGCACCACCGGACACCTTTTTGCTTATGCTTTCTAAAAATTTATCTTAAATTCCACAAAAATTGTGCTTTTTTGGAGCTAAATCTGTTCTGACTTTTTTGCAATTAACTAATTGTAACTTTTTGACGAATTAGTAAATCGCTTAACAATGGCGTAATAAAACCTTTAAAAGACGTAGCGTCTTAGAATGATATCAATTTTTTAAAAATTGAGCAAATTAGAAAAAAGATATGAGGTTCTAAAGTTGGCTCAGACGCAGTTGACCTCTACCGATAATACCGTGAAGTTTGGGCACCATAAAGCCAATTTTTAAAAAACAAAAAAGCCATAAAAATTAAATATATATAATTTCCCGGCTCAAATGTGCCGTAAATATACGAAAAATGACAACTGTAAATCTGCCAAAAAATTTAATTAATGAAAAAAATTAAAGTAAATTTTGCTTTTACTTCTATGATTAAGTCTCAGTCTTGACTCGAGTAGTGTCTTTCGAAGGCTGCTTATGGACTCTATTAGTGCTAAAAATTAAAAAATTTACCCACCTATAAGAAAGTTATGAACCAAAATATACAAAAATTCTGACTTTTTTTGTGTTCCTAAAGTTGTAACTTTTTTAAGAGTTGGTCAAATTCATACCTTCAAAACACTTAAAGCTTTCAATTGATGTAGAACTTCTAAAATTGGTCAAGAAAGAAAAAAGTTACAAAGCTCTAAACGAGTCTGGCGCCGAATCGTGAGCGCCGAATTTATGGTGTCCGCTGTGATGAGTTTTCTTAAATCCGCCATTTTTACCGAATTTGCGTCTAAATAAACTGATAATGATTTTCACAGAAGCAACCAAATTAAAAATCCTGTTATCGTAGGATAGGTATTGTTTGGCTTTATTCGCGTATTGCTAAACTTCAAAAAAAAAATTTATTATGTTTTTAAAAGGTAAAATATTTATTTTTTTTTGCTGTTTTTGTGTCCACAACTTATTAAAGCGAATGTTATTTTTTTAAATTTTAGCAAGATAGAAAAGCAATTCAAGGGCTATCCTAATAGACCATGATTCTTTAATTTAGTTGGCCATCCCTAGCGGATACGCTGTGAGATTCTGTTCCTTTTCCTGTAGCTTTCTTTTAAGTTTCTTTCTAATAATTGGATTAATTGGGTTGGAAGTTGGAAATTTATATTCGTTTTCAGCTTTTGCGATCCTTGAACCCTTGAGTTTTCAATTTCTGAAAATTACCTTGGCAGGAATTTTATTATCTATTAATTAAAAGTTTTCAAAATGGCGATTGTAGGCGCGCGCGCCCCTGGAATCGAATTAGAATTAATGTTTAGTTATGACTTGATTTAGTCGAAAATTCAATAAAAATGGTAATTTCAAAAACGTCTAGGTGGCCTAATTTACGAAAGGCGCCAATGTGATCTTTTGGGTGATTGGGCCAAATTCCGGGTGCCCTTGTTCAGGGGAAATCAGGCAAATGATGAAAACAAATAATGAAAAGTAGTGGTAATAATGGGAAAAATTGTGAATTTTTTGTAAGCACTAGGTTAAAATAAAAATCTACAAAATATAATTCAAATTTAATAATATCCTTGCCATATTTGCCCTGCTCGTCCTCCTTTTTTAGGTTCTGCTTCAGTTGGTCCTGCTCCATCTTGGTTTGAAGAAAAATTATAAGTTGGATGAAATATCCGCAAAATAGATGAAGTCATAAGGAATGTCGTAGTTTTGGCAGTCAGACATCCTTTTTTGGCACAGTGACAAAGCATGGCCGAAGACTTCAGTATTTTGAGTATGGCGATACTCAAACCTCCCCCCGCGAAATGGTGCGTTGCTGGTTGCTGAGTAGAAAAGTGGTCGAAGAAACCGGAGGTCGTTGCATACCAACGCCGACACGAATGATCGGATGTGAATGGACGAGGAGAGGGGGTAAAAGTGAATGAGTACGGCAATGAAGTGGGGCGGATTCGATCGGGCAACCACTTAGACTCGTCGACCGCGGCATTTTGTTTAGAGTTGGCATTATAATTCTCATAATATTTGGCATAATTCGGAAGTTCGGGAGTAGGAAGACAAGTGGATGAGTCGATCAAACCCGGTACAGTATGAGCGGTCAGTGTTAGCACAGTGGGTGCAGAGTTCCCAGTTGGGCGAGTTGGAACCCCATCTCGTCCGCAAACGGTGGCACCAAAGGAAGTGCGAACGTTAAATAGTTGGGGCGAAACGCGTTCAACACCTTGGAAGATTTCCAGAAGCCGGCCATTCCGATGAGGATGTCGGGCTCTTCGTCGATGGGTACCAACACTTCATGAAGAAAAGTTGCGCGACGGACGGAAGGGACAATCCAATCGGTGCGATGAGCGACCAAAGTTTCGTGGCCACCATCCTCGCGTTGTATGCAAATCGCGTATTGTGGGGCTTTCATCTTGATGGGTTGCCGAGAGTGAAAAGGATTGACCTCGAGCTGATCGTCTTGGAGTTTAGGCGGGCTTAGGTACTGAATCAGCGAAATTGTGACCAATGTGACCTGTGCGCCGGGGTCGAAGAAGATTAAGGCTTCTTTCATCCGTTTTGGCGACGATTCGGAGAAAACGGGTGCACGGAGGGCCATCAGCATAACGAGATGAGGAACCGATGGTGAGACGATAGCCATTATCGGAGTTGTGGCATCTTTGGGTCCAGGCATTCGGTCCGCGTCATTAGTAGTGGCAGAAGACACCAACGTTTTTGTTCGGTTGGTGAAAGTGGAAGTCGTTGTTTGGCGATTAGGGCATATGGAGAAATGATGCCTTTCTTTGCAGGTACGGCACCCCCGGTTTGAACGGCACTCGCGCAACTGGTGCCCCTTTCGGAGGCAATTTAGGCACCGGTCGTGTTGTATTAGTTTCCGTTTGCGTTCGTCGACCTCAGTCACATTGTTGCATTCTGCTACCCAATGTTTCTCGGAACAGAAAAAGGATGATGGCACTTCTCTGGGGCCCGACTTTCTAGCAGGTTCAGCAACGGAGAAGACTCGAGCTCGTTCAATTCTGTCGTGGCGTTGTGGCGGCTGATGTTGGCCCTTATCTCGCCCCGGACTCGAGAAGTTCAAAGCAGTAGTTTCGCGCAGACACCGATAGACTTCCTCGCGTATGCTGATGACTTCGGAAAGTCCAGTCCTTAGTTGTCGAGTGCCCCATTTGATGCCTGCGGCTCGCTCCATTCTGATCAGTTCCGAAAGTACGGTAGGTGGCAATTTGCTGCGGATCACTTGGTACATGAAAGGACTGTCATCGGGCATTTCCAAGTTGGAAAGTTGTCGGCACACTCTTTCCAAAGTTTCGGAGAAGTGTTGCAGCGATCCCAAGTTGTCGTCTACGGGTTGCAACTCCATCAGTTCCGCCTGGAGAGCTTCGGCAATCTTCCATGGATCACCAAAAAGGCGGCGGAGAGCGGCTGCGCTGGCGCTCGTGCCTGAGGGTTCCCATCATCTCATCGTCTAAGTCGCCTTCGTGGTCCAGGGCAGTTTCGGCTGAAGCCACGTGCTGGCGAAGTCTCATGAGTGCCGGGCCAATGGTCATGCGTAGCTTCGCGGAAGACATCTGATTTGTTAGCGGCACCACTTGGCGCTCCTGGGTGGATCCTTCTCTGCCACCCTGCCCCTTTTTCGCGACAATTAATTTTTTATAAAAAAATTTAATTTTTAATTTTTTTTGACAATGTTATTTTATTAATTTTGTTGTTCCAACCATTTACTTTTTAGGTGTTTTTCTTTTTCTTATTACCAGGTGTGACGGCTTCCCAGTCACAATATTTATCACTCCGTTTAACGGGGAATTTTATGAAATTGAATAAAAAAGTCATTTTTGGTAATTTTAGTTTGAAATTTGCCAATGAAGAACCTCAAGCTTGGTATTTTGTATAGAAATTCAAAAAAAAAATAGGAGCAACTCTAGAAATAGGGCCAAATTAGGCGAAAGACCCTCAAAATATGTGGAAAAATTCCCAAAACGGGGTAAAATGGCATCCCTGATTATTACCCTGCTCTGCTGCTGGTGGAAACAGGAACACGGCATCTGCGGAATTTGTCGAATTTGACATTTTATTATTCAAATACAAATAAATCTGAAAATTTTTAAACTAGGCATTCTAAAAATTTCTTTAGGTTCCATGTCAAATAAACCCCATAAAAATTAGGCTCTCCTGCATTTTATGAGTCCAATAAAAGTTTATGAGTCCAATCGAGACTTAATGCAGTACGACTGCGAATTAAACTATTTTCTACTTTTTCTCCTAAGTTGAAACTTGAAGATTATGTTTGTTTGCTCACCCGAGGATGAAAACGGGTTACGACATTTGCACGGCACTAATTCTGACATGCTTCAAACCTACCTTTATCAATATATTCCGTCGCTTCCATGGTAACTCGAAGATTTTTCGAAATATTCTTGATGAAATCAGATACCACTTCCCTGTCTGAAAATTGTCTTCTTAAACACTTACATAGGAAAGTAAGATTAGACTCATAAATAGTGTTACATGCATATTTTTTTTTAAATTGAAATGTGCAGTTTTGATAAAATTGCGCTTCTTCAAAATTGCCATCATTTTACGTTTTTATGCCTCGTATTCCTAAAGTGCATCTTTTTCATATTAAATAATATTATATTCATTATTATATTATTTTTCCTATAAAATTGCCATCATTTTACGTTTTTATGCCTCGTACCTAAAGTTCATCTATTTCATATTAAATAATATTATAGTCATTATTATATTATTTTTCTATCAAAATTGCCATCATTTTACGTCTTTATGTCTCGTTTTTTTAAAGTGCATGCCTTTTACCTTCAAAATTGGGCAGCATAAATACGCATTCGCTACCTGCCAATTCCATCATTTATCAAAATTAAATGCATTTTTTCATCTCTTTATTTTTTCTTTTATTTTTTCATTATTTCTTTTTAATTCGCTTTTCAACTGCAAATTACTTGGTAATTTTCATTGTATATAAAATTTTATAGGGAAAAAATGAATTTGTCCAAAGGTTAAAAATAATGCTATATCATAACCAAAAATATCTAAATATGATTACCAAAAAAAAATTAAAACAGAAATATTTTTTCTTAATAATTTTTTGGCAAATAAAAACAAATTTAAAATATATTCATTCACCTTCATTTTCCATTTAAATTAGCTCGAAGACAAAGCTTTGGTTGCAATTGCGAGGGGCCCAACACATTTTAAGAAGTTTTGTGACATTTACAACTTGAAATTCGCTCCCATCAATCAGCTTTTGGAACAAAAATATGAAATGCATCTTGGCATTTTATATTTTCTCAGATATAATTGGAAATGCGGGGACATCATTGAAACAATAAAGGAGGAGGTAAGTGATAGATGCAAACAAAAGACTCAAATACGTCAAAACGAGCTTTCAAATTTCCAAAATCTTTATTTTATTTATTACTATATATGTTATATTGACTAGGGGTTTCGTTAGAAAAAATTAAGGCTCTTTTCTGTGGACCAGGGGGGGTCTGAAATTTGTGGAAAGGTCTTACAACTTTTTGCGGTGCATCCGGGAAAAATAATATAAAAAAATCTAGGGCGCCACATGAGCGCCAGGAACCGAGTTGCGGGTCATTCGCGCACTCTCAGTTCTACGAAAATTTTTCTTTGGACCGGGATCAAAAAATTTTCGCTGGGAGGGGGACAAGTTGGACTGTCCCCGAAAACTTTGTCAGCGAACCCTAAGCGAAATTTTCAAAACTTAGGCCTGCCTGCTTCGACAAATTTTCAGCACCAGAATGGTGAATTTGAGCCCCAGGTGAATGCCGGGCTGGGGATTGATCTGATCAGAATATTGATCACATGCGCAATTCAAGATAATTACACGAGCTAGTTTTTCTTTAGAATTTTATTTTTGGCATAAACAAGTTTAAAAAAAGTTTTTTTCCATTTAGACCAAGAAATCATTGGAAAAGGTGGGCAAATTTTGCTTAAAGGGAATATGGATATTAGCATTCAATTAGCTGATTATTCTTGAGAGCCAAATGCATATATTTGATTCTTTTTTCTGCTAAAAAAATATAAAAATTATTGCGTTTTTTAGGTATTTAAAATAAATTTGAGCTTTCTCAAAATATACCTTAGTGGAAAATATAAATTTTCAAATGCTGTTCAAAATTTAGGAAGGGGAGGGGGGGGGGGGGAACAAATTTTTGAGTGAGACAGGAAAAAGCGCATTTCCTCTTCTCTTTGATAAATAATAATTTTTGGTTTTAAGGCCAAGTATGGGGGAATAAGGAGTTCCGGCCACCACTGTTGCTCCCATAATCGAGAAACCGATTAAAAGCATTCTTGCGAGTCAAATGCACATTATATTATTCCGCTTCTGCTAGAAAAATGTCAAAAAATGCTTACATTCCCGAGAACCGGAGTGCTAAATAAATCACACCCAGCTTTTCAACCGGAAATGCCTATTGGCACCCACGGCCACTCAATCTCTTTGAAATCTAATTTTATATTCAAAAATTATCTTTTTTGACGAAAAATTATTGACAAAGCCATCATAAATATTCAACAATGCTTAACGGCACCGTCAGACTCTTTTTTTTAAAACAATTTTAAAAACACTGTAAAAGCGCAAGTTATTGGAAAAAATGTCATCTGTTTTACAAAATCGTTCCTTATGAGTGCTTTTTTTTCTTTTTATTGCATTTTAAGAAAATTTCCCATAAATAAAATATGGACTAAAAAGATTTGGCGAAATTTGGATTTATTTGGGCCCAAAAACTTAATCAACCGATCACTTCTTTTTGAGCTTCTTACTTTATAGCGTAAAAATTACAAGTAAATCTATGCAAAAACTCTCCCTAGTAAATGCAAAAAAAACTCTCATTCACAAGTATAAATGTTTCTTTTTAAGGAAGCAATCGTGAAAGAATGTAGCCAATATCGTGAATATGTGTTCATACTGTACGAATATTTGTTCCGCAAATGCGTCGTAGTAAATGGATCATGTAAAAATACTAGGAAAATGTGTTTAAAAATAAAATTTAAGATGACTCCAAAGTGGCAAAGATTTCCGCGAGCAAAAAAACTGAGAAACCAATTTTGTATCAAACAATAATTAACTTTCTGAAAAGAGTTGGAAAAATTTGGAAATTCTTTTTCGATAAACCATATAGGAGAAGTTTCAAAGAAGATGACGACGGCCAATGGGAAATAAGGTCTTGGAAGGCGTATGAAAAAGTGAATAGACCGATTATCCCCAATCAAGCTGCGTTGACTTTAACTTATAATCTTATTTTCAATGATTGGTATGTGAATTATTCGATTTTGTTAAGAACTGAGGAAAGTTAATTTTAAGCGCAGTTACGACGCAAGAAGATCCATATAAATCACAACGTCCAGGATTTAAGCAAAAAATGGAAGAACACCGCGGTAAATTAGCCTAAATGAGCATAATAACAGTTTAGTTAATTGTAATACTTGGCGAATAAAAAATGGTTGAAACTTTTTTTTAACTAACCTACATTTAACACGGAAATTAGTAAAATCCAAGGCAATTTTTAACAGGGTTAATTTTAGGTTGTTTTTTATTTCTCGCAATAATGAATAATGATGCCTTTTTAGGCACTGAAAATCCCAAAAAGGCATGAAATAGGCAACAAAAAAAAAGCCTCAAATAGGCACTAAGGTCTTTTAGTTGGTAAAAGACATAAGGAGGAAGGTTCAAGTTGGGCTATGACAATAGATATTTTAATATACGTATTTCCTAGAGACCGGATTTTTCAAATCCGCAGGGCCAGGCCGGATTGGCCTTTTTCAAAAACGACCGGGTTCCGGGCCCTGCCGCTCAAAACCCTGTCAACCCTGTAACCCTGTAACCCTGTTTTTCAAATCGCCGGGCCCGGAACAGGGTTACAGGGTTATAAAAAAAAAATTCCAAATGCGTTTTTGTAAGGGTTAAAACTCAAAAAATTGAAACGATTTGCTTGGTATAATAACAACAATTTATCGTGAAGTGTAAATGGACATTAATAATTATAATTGACCCTGGGGAATAGCTTTGTTTAAAAAAATAATCATTTCAGCCGTTTGGGCAGATAGTTTTGAGCAAATTGCTGTAGTCTTTGAGGTTTTTTTTAGAAAAGACCGATTTCCCAAATAAGGTTCATTTTAAAAATGTCTTAAATAAAATTTAGTTGTTTACTACAACATCCTTATTATATAATAAGTAGGTCTCGGATTTTTTAGGTGCTAAATAGAGACCGGAATTTTGAAAATTTCCGGGTCCTGATCTGGACCCGGATTCGGGAATTAGATCGGACAAGATTCCGGGATTAAAAATCCCGGTTTTTCCGGACTCCGGGTCCGGTTTCCAAATTTTGGGCCGGGATCCCGACCCGGATTCCGGATTTTTCAAAAATAAGAAAAACAATGAAAAAATAATAAAAATTTTAAAAATGCTTAAGCGTAATTTACTGCGATAGTTAATCAATCAAAATTTGATATATTCTTTTTGAAAAAGACAATTTTAACAAGGGGTACCATCAAAAATTTTCGCTAGTTAAAAATATAATTTTAAGGTTACCCCACATTTGCGCCTCGGACATTTGCGCCTATGTTCTAAATCCAGTTTAGATTTAACTTTTATGAATACAAAAAATTTTGATCATATGTAAATGGATGTTATAAACTGATTAGGGCCAAAAATTTCATTCTTCGAGAGTTTTTGAAATAATGACCATTTATACAAACATTCGAATTCTTTTTTTAAAAGAACTACAAAATGCTCTTTGGTATGCTTAATCAAGCCTTAATAGTTTTTGGGTTGATTAAAATTAAATTTGAACAGGGTTTTGGACACAGGCGCAAATGCCGGGGGCGCAAATGTCCGAGGCGCAGAAGTCTCAGGCGCAAATGTCTGGACACGAATTTTAAGCGGGACCACTCAGTTAGGAATCAATAAATTTTTTGGAGGCCATAAATTCTTTAAACTCAGTGTCTTTCTAAAGCTACTTAGTAGCTAAGCTCTATAACTCTCCAAAAATTGAAAAAAATTACCGACCTATAAAAAAGTTATAAACCAAAATACACCAAAATTCTGACTTTTTTGCGTCCTCAAGTTGTAACTTTTTTAAGAGTTAGTCGATCGCTTAGAAATAACTTATTCATACCTTAAACACTTTAAGCTTTCGACAATACCGAATTGGTAAAATTTGAAAGAAAAAATTTACAAAGTCCTAAACGAGTCTGGCGCCGAACTGAGCGCACCGAACCGAAACCGACCCGTTTTTGGGAAAAAAGCTGAGGTTTTTTAAAAAAGATTCCAAATAGCACTTTAAAAAAAGGAAAAAAATAAGCCATCGCTTTTCAATTTTCCTAAATTTTCCAGCATCGAAGACATTTTTTCGTCTTGCTTTTTAAAAGTTTAAACGGTAGGGACTGGTGGTGCCGATAGGCGCCATCGGGAAAATTTTTAAAAAATTTAGATGTGTTTGATAAGAAACTTTGCAGAAAAAGGGACTCTTTTTGTTTATTTTTAGGAAAATTGGGGTCATTCAAGTCGTTTCAAAAAAATTCTATGTAAAAATTATTCTAAATTAAGAAAAAAACGAAATCCGGTTTACCGTGGTCAAATTTTCCGGATCCGGATTCCGGACCCGGATTCGAAATTGGACCGGACAAGATTCCTGGATTAAAAATCTTGTTTTTTCCGGACTCCGGGTCCGGGTTTATTTTTCCAAAAACACCCGGATCCGGATCAGGATCCCCGGAAAATCGGGTCGGGACCTGGTCCGGTTCCGATCTCTAGTGCTAAATCGCGAAATAGTTAACAAAATAGTTGCTAAAAACTGGACGAAAAATTCCGAAATTGAAATAAATTGTTAAAATAATTTTGGAATTTTCATTATCTTGTCAAGAAAAATTTTGGTATCATTCGAAAGCTCTTGTAGAGAAAAAGCTTTTTCTAATTAATTGCTAGGCAAATGGATTCCTCTGCTAAAAGTTTTGACTTCTTGAAATATAAAAAAATATGAATATAAGGCAAAATTCTATTCGAGATCGATTCTTGCCTTTTTGCAAGGGAAATTTTCGATTTTTTTTTTTTGAAAACTTGCTTTTTTATTTTCTTTGGCATTCAGATTTATTGTAACTGGGAAGTAAAATCAATCGGGATGGTCTGCCATAAAGACCGTGCTAGGCCATTCAGAATTAAAAACGACAGAGACAAACGACAAACTCTATATTTGTCGTAAGTATACATCTCTGTCGTTTGTCTCCAATCAGATTTAAAAAATTAGTCGTTTGTCGTATGTCTCCCGAAATTTGACGTTTGTCGCCTGAAATTAGTCGTTTGTCGTTATTTTTCCTAATTCTGATTGCTTTTTACGACAAACGCCAAATTTTGGACGACAAACGACAAAAATTAGGGGGGCGCTCAACACCGCCCCTCAAATTTGTCGTCTGAGAACTGTCCCCAAAAATTCATCACTTTTTTTTCCCAAATCGTCATAACTTTACTTATTTTATAAAATAGGGTGTTATAAAAACATGTTTAAGTGGGTTTTTCGAGCTCACTGTTCATATAACCGAACCCCGGACCTGAATTCGAACAAAATTCAAAAAATTTTTTCGAATTTCATATAATTTTATATATGAAATGCAGCAAAAAATTTTACAAATATGTATGGCTATGATCGAAAAATCGAACTTAGAAAAAACAAAAAATTCGACTTTTTATTAAATTCAGGTCTGCTGGAGTTCTGTTCTGGACAAAATAAATGTCATATTCGTGATCAGCGACCCCGATAACCCCCTAAGACATGTTTTTTATGACTTTAAAATTTTCAAAAATTTTTCGAAAAATGGGGGACAAACCTCACTGTTCCATATTATTTTTTTCCCATCAAAATTGAGAAGGAACGACAAATATACTGTAAAATTCCTTAATTCTGATTCTACGACAATTCGGACGACAGAGACAAACGACAAATGCCAAAATGATATATTTGGGCGAAAAACGCCATAATTTTTTGGCGTAACGGCAAATCCAGAGACAAATGCCAAATTTGTCGTTTGTCGGTCGATTTGACGTTAGTCTCTTGTAATTCTGAAAGGCCCCTGGCGCACTTCTTAAGACTGCCAATTTTACTGAATTTTTGCAAGCAACTAAATTAGACATTCTTGGTATTGTAAGATAGCCCTTAAATTGCTCTATTAGCTTGCTAAATTTCAAAAAATTTTAGATAAGTTTTTTTAAGAAATTGGAGTCAAGCAAGTTGGGAAGAATTGCCATAACTCTTGAAAAAGACCATATAATTTTTTGAAATTTAGCAAGCTAATAGAGATAATCATGTGCTTCGTAGACGAAGATTGTTTATTTCGTTACTTTGGAGAAAAATTCCAAAATTAGAAAAAAATATAAAAACATATTTTGCATAAAATTGCTAATTCTAGTTCTGCTCATTACAATTTAAAATTGCTTGACTTTTATAAAGTATATTTCTGTAAGCGAATTTGAAATAGAGTTTTAATTTTAAAAGTATTTTTTTATGAAATATTGGAACAACGTTTCAGCATTCACGTTTCGGCGCCAGCGATGTTTCGGATGCCATAACTTTTTTTCTAAGGCAACCAAAATTTTGTACTTCGTGTCTTCTAATGTTGCTTATGGTCTCTAATCAACCCCTTAAAAATTGGAAAATTTATCCATCTATAAAGATGTTATGAATAAAAACATACAAAAATTCTGCCTTTTTCGTTCTTGAAGTTGTAACATTTTCTAAGTTGGTCAATCGCTTAAAGATAGCTTTTTATACCTTCTCAACATTAAAGCTCGAATAATAACGAATTTGTCAAATTTTGTTCACAAAGAAAATAATTACGAGTCCCAAGCAAATCAGGCGCCGAAACGACCTCGACCCATTTTTTCAAAAACAAGGCTTAAGCTATATCAAAAAATATATATAATAATTTACAAAAAATAAATTGTTTTAGGGTTTTTAAGGTTTTATTTGTTTCTAAATTTTTAATTTTTTTCTACTGGCGAAATGAACTGGTCCAGGACCGGGGTAGCCGACATTAGCGCCCCTAAATTTGCTCCCGACATTTGCGCATCAGACTTGTTCGGGGCGCAAAAGTAGGGGGCACCAAGCACCCCATACGAAACTGGCCCGTTTCGAAATTGTATGGACATTTGTGCTGAATTGAAAAAAAACATGGAACATTGAAACTAAATTATTGATAGATCATAAATTTAAAAAAAAATGAATAAAATTTGGATTTACGATAGCGTATTTTGAACATTTATTGGCGACGACGACGACCAAATAAAATTTGAAAAATTCTGCAGCAGATTAGGCGAGCATTGGAAGAAAACTCAAGTCCAATCTAATCCCCAAGGCACCTTTAATTTAAAGGAGACAAAAAGACATTTGGTGGAACAATACGAGAAAAATCTTTGACTAATTTATTTGATGGTTCAGCGATGGAAATAAGACAAAAAAGAGAGAGGAGATTTAAAGGAATGTGAAGAAACCCACAAATATTTGGATATTATATACGAATATTTGCAGTGGATATTTGTCGGAGGTATTCACAAAATTTAAATTTAAAAATTTTGAAAAATTTTTAGCGGAGAACTCGATAATGATGCGAAAATTTTCTGCTGATATGTTATTTTTTGTATGTGATACGGGCAATAATATTTTATCAACAAATACTGTTATTAAAAAACTCGTTGATATTTCTGCATATTATTTTGAGCCAAGATATTCAAAAGAACATGATCATACAAAACTGAAGCTGTTAAATCCGAAGAAACCCAAAAATAAAATTTTGGAATTTTTGGGAAAAAATCAAATAGGAAAAAGCCCAACTTTGGTAAACAGAAACCCAAAAAAATGGAAAGGAAGCAATTAAAAGGAAAGATTTTGAAAGTAAACTGAAAAAATTCGCTGATTCGGTCGAAGAAAAGACAAAAGCAATGGAAAACAAAAAAATATTACCATACAATTGGCTATTTTTAACGCCACGACAATATTACCTTCTCAAGGTATAAAACTTTCATTAAATCATTCATTCACTTATAAAACAAAGTTAAGGTTAATGACAACGAGTTGCTTCGTAACTTTATAAAAAAAAAACGGTCAACAATTTGAACAATTATGTAAGGAATTGGAAGAAGAAGAATTAATGGAAAGAATTGATTTTGTAACACGCCGAAAGGACAAGAGCGAGTACAATATTAGACAGACAACGCTAGATTATTTGACTCAACAGTTTGAAGCTTATCTTGGCGTTGTATTTTTAATGAAGCAAAAATGGGACTGCAAAAAATTTGAAAAAAAGCAGCAAGTGGACTGTGAAAAATATAAGAACTATTTGGAAATTTTGGCGGAATATTTTTTTAGGGTTTATGTTGAAGGTGCATATTTTATATATTATTGAAAAAAGTTTAAATTAATTTTCAGCTAATAACAATGCGTTGGTCCAATATTTCCCTGCAGTGATGCCCATCTTTAAACTTGGATATGGGAAAAAGAAAAAACAAATGAGTGATTCTAACGGTTCTTACTATTTTTATATAACTCTAATTATGATATCCTAGGTTGGAGCTTTGGGCAGCAGAAAGAAAACCCTGCCTTTTTAATTGATGTCGTGGACAGTCTGACCAATATTTGGGCTTTCTTTTTCCATTCGGATTATCAAAAGGATTACGACTACAAATTAGCAATTTTGTTTGAACAATGTAAGTGCAAGCTCGAACTGCAGAATACGGATAACAAAATTTATTCGGAAGGCAGTTGGCCAAAACAAAACTGTAGACACTTTCAAGCAATTCTTTACGCCAAAAAAGAGTAAACTTTCTGCGCCGTTACTTCCACAAGCTGGAAAATTGATTGAACAAAACGAAGTAACAAAAATAAGAAGTGAGTTTGACGCGATGATGGACAACTAAAAATCTGAAGTCAAAACAAGGATTTGGGCTAATGAAAGAAAAACTGATTGGTTCACTATTGTAAGAAACGGAGGACAAAATGTCAGAAGCAAAAAAAACATTGACAAAAAGGAATGTTTGGCGTGAAGAGAAATTGTTGTTGGGTTCATTTATTTAAAACGTCTTTGGACTGCCCTTTCTTTTTAGTTTTTGTTCATAGAGCTGCTCGTATTAATTTTCTGTGACTCGTGACCAATCCCAGGAATAGGCTTAAGCTTAAGCCCTGGGATTTTTTCGTTTGGAGACTGCGACTGTCGTGCAGCTCTTTAATATTTTCCTCTCAACTTTCGTTTATTTTCTTCGACACATTATTTATTTTGCGTTATTTATTTTGTTATGCATTATCAGTAATTTATTTAGTTTAAAACACATGGTTTGCCGGTAGCTTAGCAATTTCCGTTCTTTTTTAGAGATGGATTCCGAAACACATCACGTCCTTTACCCTGTATTTACAGATGGGCATCCTTTTCAGTTTCTGGGGAGCCAGTAAATACAAGCGGAAAATTCAGAATATCGGACAAAAAGGATTCCATATCAGGGATGCAGCCGATTTCCGATGTTTTTTGGACCGAAATTTGGGTTTCCGAATATTATGACCATGGAATTCGATTTCTGATAATTATGGGGTGAAAATCGGAATTAATTCCTGTGAATATAGTGCAATAATTTATTTCTTACTAAAATTAAAATAAGAAATTGGACAAATTCTTTAAGTAATAAAATTCTTTTTTGATCAAAAATATAGGAAATGTATCGAATAAACAGGACAAAGTTGCAGGAAAATAATGTGCATTTGGTCAATGAAGATTTGTTTTCGATCTATATGCTGAATTGGTTCCCTATAATTTCGTCAGTGGTTCATTTGGGCAGTGAAAATCTTAAAAATATTTAATAAAATATAAAAATGGAGCCTAAAATTTCCAAAATTAGTTTTTCGAAAATCTAACCCTAGTTTTTTTCTGAAAGTCTACCCTAGTTTTTTTGAAAGCCTAACACCCTAGTTGTTTGAGATTTTTCTATTTCTTTTTTTCAAAAAAACTAATCGAAAAAGTAGGGTTAGGTTTTCAGAAAAGAAAACTAGGGTTAGATTTTCAGAAAAAAATTTTGGTTGGGTTTTTAGTAAACTAAGGGGTTAGGCTTTCAGAAAACTAACTGGAAATTTTAGGCTCCATTTTTTATCTTTTAGCAAATTTCGACCCCTTGCATTTGCCACCTATTTTTGAAGTTTTTTTTGACAATTAAAAAAGTCCGAGGGAAAATTAGTTTCTAGAGTTCGATAGGCTCTGATAACAGTTTGCAAAAGGAATAATTGTTGCAATGTTTAATTTATTAATATTTCAACGAATTAAGAAACAAATTAAGACACCCGAGCCAGCCAAGCAAAAGCAACAAAGAAGAGAACTCATTAAGTAAAAGAAAAATAATTATTATTTTCCTATATTTTCATTAGTCATTTTTACGCCCAAGATACACTAAATGGCACAGGATGGTATTTTGGCAGGAAATCTTAAGATTGTGTGAAATTTTCATCATGATATTTTCACATGCCTTTGTATTTGTTTTGGTTGGGCATCTTTCAAATTAAATTGAGTTTCCATGTTTGCCATTATAAATTTATTATGGCCCAATGTTATAATGTAAAAATAAAATAAGTAAAATTAGCGTAATTAGCTATATTATATGATAGTTGAGAAAACTAAAAATTTGTATAAATAAGCAAACATTTATACATTTACATCCACTCAATGGACAAAAAAATGCATTAATAACTGAAATTTATTCAATTCACTACTAATTATTTGCAGTCGAGCGGGTTCGAACTTTGACCCTGCATCAAACCTATCGCACTAACACACGGCCATGTGTTTACTTGCCATTAAAAATGAAATTTTAAAATCGTCAATATAAGTGACATTTTAAATCTGCCTAAAAAATTTCAAAAAATACATCCCTAAGATTCGACTTTTTCAAAACAAAAAAATTTGGACAAAAATAATTTTTTTTAAATAAATATTTTTACTAAAAAGTAGCAATGACTGCCGTAGAATTTTTGCCTCATTTGTAATTGCAACCAAGAATTGAAAGAAAAAAAATTTGACTTTTGATAATTGGTAAAAAAAGTAACTATTTCGTCACTATTTTATACCTTTTTTCACTATTTTATGATTATTTTGGAATTTTTTGACAACTATTTAGTTAACTATTTTGAGATTTTTCGTCACTAAAAGTCGTAGCCCTAGTTATAACTTTTAATAATCGACCTTTATTTTATTTTTATACAGAAAAGCCAAAAATGCTACGCAACCCTCTTACTGTTCCCTTAATAGGACTATTTCGGCTGCTGTTTTTGTTCATCATGTTATATACCAATGTTGACGGAGGTAATTGTTGCTCCGCTGGCAGCAAAGTCGATTCGTTTAACGATATAACGGCCGGTGATATTGGTTGGCATCGTTGCATTGATTATTGCGCACTTGGTACTACTCAGAATCAATGCGCAAATAGATTCACTATGTATGGAGTCAAGCATTGCCGTTGCAGATTCGAAAATGCTGGATGCGTTCCACAAACTATGGCAGCATAACCAAATAGAATTATGCTGATGTTTATGACCTTGTGCAATTCATTCATTGAACATATTAACTGGGGCTGTTATTTTTTATGCATCATTTGGTTTTGTATTTTGTTTGTTCTTTTCAAAATCCAGAACAAACAAAACTTTTTGTTGAAGATTTTTTGAAATGGTTAAATATACACATACACTAAGAACGAATGCGACTTTCAACTAATTTTTAAATAGTTTTTACTATAAAAACCCATTAATTTTCTTATTTTGTTTTCTTTCATTATTTTAGGCTTAACTCTGTTAAGATCGTAGTCAAATAGGTGCCGCGTCATCTTGCGAAAACCACAAAAATGGGCATTTCGCGAACCCGCAAATGGGAGTTTCGCGAAAGCGCAAAAATGCGACATCTCGCGAAACCGCATATATTTAACAAAAGAGACCGGGCCTCATCAGTCATCAGTACGGTCTCTTTTGTTAAATAATTAAAATTAATTCCTTTACCCATGTGTGTTTCGGCCCCTATACGTATACAAATAAAGCCACTGCAAGCAAAGCAAATAAAATTTCTATTGAGCAAAATAAATATTATTTTATTTTAGTAGATTTATTTAATTTTATTTTAATTATCTTTTGAAATTAAATTATAATTGAACATGATAAATCATTTAATAAGTAAAGCAAGCAAATCATGTTAGTATTAATATTATTATAATGTTTATTAATTATGTTCATAAAATTTAAATTTATCAAGCTAATTGTTTTGCTTTAATTCCTTAGGATCTATGATCGCCTGAAAATGACCCCGTTCGAAATAAATAAACAATTCCGTCCGCTGCAACATTTATCAATCGACCTTAAAATAATTGCTTAAAAATATATACAAAATAACCTGGCCCCGTTTCCAAATCTGTGAAATGCCGTTGAATACCATAAGAATAAGTAGGGTGGACTATAATAGGAGTATTGTGATAGAATTAGTTTTCCATTGTAATCCCATTGCCTTATTACATTCCCTCAAAACACTTAAAACCTCATACCATTGTATCCTCGTTATTAGGCGCCGCCGGAGGAGCCTCTTTTGCTCTCATCATTGATTAAATTTTGGAATTGCTAACGAAAAGTTCTAAAAAATGATTAACTTTTAAAAGTAGCCTTAAGATAACGCTTTGATATCGGCCTTGTTTCTTTTGACCTTCACCATCGCAGGCGACGAAATGCTTATAGTGGCAGAAAATTTTAAAATCGACTAACTACCAAAACACCACCACGTTCATAGAATCTGTTTCCAGGATTCAAATGGGCAGCAAAAAGAAATCCACAAGGACTAAAAAATCTTCCCCTTATATTGCTTTATACTTAAAGCAATAGCAGACGACTAGACTTATATTTGTGTAACTGATTTTACACATGATAATGCTAATGTTGCAGCCTTGCAAGCTGAATAAATTTTAAAAATTATTGTTTACTAATATAACTCTTTATAACTTTGCTTTAACTCAATCAAATGTGCATTCTTGATATGGCCCGACAGCTATTGGCTAGCTCTATTAGTCTACCAAATTTCAAAAAATTTGATTGAGATTTAAGAAAGTTGTAGCCACAAAAGTGCAAAAAAACTGATTTTTATTGTCATAAAAATAATCAAATTCCGTAAAATGGCGGAATTTAGGAAACGCTCATGGTGGCGATTTTTAGGAAACGACCTAGCACCGTCAGCCGGATGCATTTGTCCACAGAATGCTATTTTAAGAAATTATAAAGCACCCAATTCTTTCTTTACTTCTTTCTATCACTTCCCGTTGTCTAATTATAAACGGTAGGGGTCACTTTAGTCGGGCCACTTTAGTCGGAAGGCCATTCGGAGATTACAATTTTTTTTTAATTTCAAAAAAATTTTGCAGGCAGCAGATTTCAAGAAAAAAGGAAACTCAAGGTCCCAATTAAGTAATTGTTTGAGGTACTGTTATTTTTTTCCATGAATCCAAAAAAAATGCACCCCTAAGGCCTAAAATTCAAAAAATACACCCATAAGATTCGACTGCAACCAACAATTGGCAAAAAAAAATTTACTTATTTGATAATTGGTAAAAAGATTAACTATTTCGTCACTATTTTGTACCTTTTGTCACTATTTTGTGATTATTTTGGCATTTTTTTTACAATTATATAGTTAACTATTTTGAGATTTTTCGTCACTAAAAATCGCTTTGCCCTAGTTATAACATTTAATAATCCGGCCTTTATTTTATTTTTATACAGAAAAGCCAAAAATGCTACGCAACCCTATTACTGTTCCCTTAATAGGACTATTTCGGCTGCTGTTTTTGTTCATCATGTTGTACACCAATGTTGAAGGAGGTAATTGTTTCTCCGGTAGCAGTAAAATCAATTCGTTAAACGATATAACGGCCGCTGATAATGGTTGGCACTTTTGCATTGGTTTTTGCTCACCTGCTAATACTCCGGAACAGTGCGCAAATAGATTCACTATGTATGGAGTCAAGCATTGCCGTTGCAGATTCGGAAATGCTGGATGCGTTCCACAAACTATGGCAGCATAACCAAATAGAATTATGCTAATGTTTATGACCTTGTTCAATTCATTCATTGAACATATTAACTGGGGCTGTTATTTTTTATGCATCATTTGGTTTTGTATTTTGTTTGTTCTTTTCAAAATCCAGAACAAACAAAAACTTTTTGTTGAAGATTTTTTGAAATGGTTAAATGTATACACATTAGTGTTAGGCACCGGATGGGATCCGGACGGATTCTTCCGGGTCCCAATCCGGAATCCTGGTTTTTTGGGCCTCACCGTATTTTTCCGGATTCCGGATTTTTCCGGATTATCCAGGAATATCCCACCGGTAAATTTTTGAAAATGAAAATCCGGTTCCGGACCCGGCGTTTTTATAACCGGATTTCCGGATTTTTCAAGATCCGGAAAGTTAAACCTTCAATTCAGCTCAAATAAATTCTGGAAATTGGACCAACTTTTAGATTTTTTTTAATGAATTAAAATCTATGCATTTTTTCTTTCCTTTTTGTGTAATGACATAACCACTTAATTATTGAGCTTTAAGGAATTTTTGTAATTCCATTGCACAATATCTTCAAAATTGTTTTATTTAACAGAATCAAAGCTAGCTCAGCAACAGAACATGGTAAGGCTGAGTGTCTTGAATGTAAAAACAAAGGACTCATTAAACATCAATTTTTGCTCTCCAGAGGAAGTGTCAAATTGTTGACTGTTCATCTCGAGTCTAGTTTACACAAGGATTCGGAATACATGTCAAGATTTCGACAGTTGAACAATTCGAACGATGGAAAAATTGACAAATTTACAGTCCGTGGAACATGTTGGTTTTTCTTTGGTCTTACCTTATCATATCCCAATATTTAATTTCAAGTTGAATTGAGTTCATTGGACAAGCGTGTTTTAAATTTTATCACGGAGTGCAACTTGCCTTTTTTTATCATCAACAAAGCGACCTTTCGTTCACTCTTCAAACAAACCAATGATCAATTAATGGAACAATCGCACTACCGAAAAAGCTCCCTGTTCTTTACAAATTGGTCAAACAAAAAATGAAATCCGAATTGATAAAAAGTAAACATTTTTCATGTACAACGGATTGTTGGTCATTTTACTTACTCTGACAGTACCGGCATCAGTGAAAATTGGTCGAAGAACAATTTCGTTCTCGCAATTCGGAGATACCCTGGGACACATATCAAAATTATTTTGCTTTTCAGCGATTTCGGTTGTCATTCCTTATGCAAAGAAATTGGAAAGGTGAAAATAATTGAATTGATTGTAAAAGCTTATTTTTTCGGATGATCAGAAATGTCGATTTATCAGTCACTAGAGCTGATAAGGAATCAATTCGTTTCACTATTCAGGAAATGGAATGTGTTCGACAGAGATCCTTATATGGGATTCAGAATCGTTTTCTATGTTTGGAAGCTAAAAAGTTAGTTATTTGGTTGGCGTACAATTTCAAGTTAAAACAAATTTAGATTGTATGCACTTTCAACTTTTTTTGACCCACGTTTCAAGGAAAAATTTTCAATGGACCCGCAACCTTTTATTGCTCAAATCTCAAATTGGATTAAATCTGAATCCGAACACACAATGAATCAGCAATTGAAATGTTTGGACAATGATCTCATCGGTGTTCCTATTTCAGACATCGAAAATGAACCTCCACCATCAAAAAAATCATTTCTGGACGCGTTGGATGAGCAAAGAGTTGCCTTGGTTTGTATGTTCGGATTTATGGTTTCATTTTGAAATATAAATAAGCCTATCACTGACGACATTGACACAAAATTAGACAATTATTTGAACTTTGATCGTGCGCCACAGCGCTCGGATCCGTTGGAATGGTGGAATATCAACGAAAAGAAGCTCCCACGACTAGCAAAGTTGGCAGCTCGATACCTTACAACGCCTGCAACCAGTGTGGCCAGCGAGGATTGTTCAGCGTTGCAAGAGATGTCTATGACTACAGGCGACAGAACCTCTCTCCCGAAATTCGGAATATTTGATTTTCTTGAACAAAGCGATTCCACAACTGAACTATACTTATTGATCATTTAATATTTCTTGATAATATTTCTGAGTGCGCGCAAAATAAACTTTCGAGGTTCAAATTTCCCCCCAACGTTGAAAATCATAAATTTTAAATCCGGAACCGGATCCGGCTTTTTGAAGACTAAAATTTGGAAAATTTTGAAAAATGAAAATCCTGTTCCGGATCCGGCCGGTAACTTTTAAAAAATGAAAATCCGGTTCCGGATCCGACGAAAAAAATTTGCAGCTTGAAAATCCGGTTCCGGATCCGGGAAATCAAATTTGCCTAACCCTAATACACATGCACTAAGAACGAATTCGACTTTCAACCAAAATTATTAAATATTTTTTACTATAAAAATCCATTAATTTTTTAATTCTTGCATTTGTTCCATGATCTCATCCCTCGGTGGTGTATTGAAACCGATTATATGTCCGATTCGGCCAAAGCTGCGCGACATGGACGATTTTTCCTCGGCATGGCTAACTTCCTATAGAAAGTTTTTCCTTTGAAAGAAACTAGGCATAACTTGGAAGCTGATGATTCAACGCACGAGCATTGATGTGGTTGGGAAAACCACCTTTGTCTTCCATGGTAACTCTCGGCATGATTTTAGTGCGATGACGGGGCACATCAAATAAACTGAAAAATGTGTTCCCAATGCTGTTTAGTACCCAAGTTAAAAAAAACCATTAAATCCTCTTCGATTTCATCGAGCTCTTGTCGTTGATGCAAATTGGCCAATTCGTCGTCCAAATACCGTAAAAGCATTTCTTCAAAATAGGGTGAACCCATCGCAGCATTCCTTGCACGAAGCGTTAACCAAAGTGCACGATATTTATTGTTCCCCAATGTGGACAGCGTAACGAACGTTCATGAAGCGCTTTGTCTAAGTACGATAAAGTGCATTAAAGTCTGATGATATACTCGTTGAAAATCGGTCTGGGTCATTTTGGCGTTGCCATTTTGGCGTGGCCACTGGCGTAGCCGTTTTGGCGTCGTTGGAACCTTTCTCAAAGGCAACCAAACTAAGAATTCTTAGTATCATTCTAGAGCGCTAAGTGTTCTCTACAAGTCTGCAAAATTTCAAAAAATTTGATCCAGCTAATAAAAAGTTATGCGCAAAAAAGTTCAAAAATTAAAGAAAATTCCCAAATTTTGAAAATTTTCGAACTTTTTTGAATATACCTTTTTATTAGCTGAACCAAATTTTTTGGAATTTTGCAGGCTAATAGAGATCACTTACGGCTACCGAATGATACTAAGAATATTTAGTTTGGTTGCCTGAGAAAAGTTTGGTGCTAGGTCGTTTGTTAAATACCGCCACTATGGGCGTTTGTTAAATCCGCCATATTTTACAAATTTTCCGAACATAATTCGTAATAACTTTGTTCAAACTCAACTAAATTAAATAATCTTGGTATCATTCCATAGCTTTTGATTAGCTCTATTAGCCATTCTAATTTTTTTAAAAATGATTAAGTTTTAAGAAGGTTGTGGCCGTCAAAGTGAAAAAATTGATCTTTTTTTGACCATATTTTTCTTAAAACTTAATCAAATTTTTTGAAATTTGGCAGATTAATAGAGCCAATCAAGAGCTATCGTATGAATCTAAGAATGTTTAATTTTGTTACTTTTGAACAAAGTTATGACAAATTATGTTCGAAAAATCCGTAAAAGATGGCGGATTTAACAAACGCCCATAGTGGCGGTATTTAACAAACGACCCAGCACGGAAAAGTTTTATCCCACCACGCCAAAATGGCCCACGCCAAAACGGCCACGCCAAAATGGCCACGCCAAAATGACCGGTTCCGTTAAAAATAATTAAGGGCTTATTTTTTTGTCGCTTTGCCATTTCTACAATCAATGTCGCGAATTTGTTTCCACTCAGCTTCTTCCTTCTCGTTGTAGTTTGGCGCAATGTTCACTTCAATGCGAACTTTAGCCGACGCCAAGTTTTTACTCGACGATGAGCTTGTATTTTGCGCCTCTCCTGTAAAATTTAAAAGCCGAATATTTAGTGCTCGTTTCTAATAATTTATGGCGCGCTGTCATTTTGCCGACCCGTCGTTTTGCCGACACGTCGTTTTGCCGACACGTCGTTTTGCCGAGCCGTCGTTTTGCCGACACGTCGTTTTGCCGACCCGTCGTTTTGCCGACTAAGCCAAAATTAGTCGTTTTGCCGACAAATAAAAAAAAAAATCAAATTTTATTTTAATTAATTCTGGGGGTTTAAGGGGTCGCTGATCACGAATATGGCATTAGTTTTTGTCAATTCCGAACCCCAGACCCAAATTCGAACAACAAGTCGAAATTTTTTTTAAGAAAATTAATTTTATCGCTAAAACCCGATTTTAAAATAGAAAACTGTCAGAAATTTTGGGACGCGTAAAATGACATGTGATGCGTAAAACCGACCAAAACCGAAATAAATGTCATATTTAAGATTAATCAGTGATTCGATATACGTATACAATGTTAACTCCGAATCTTCAATTGAATTTTGCGAATTTCGGGGGCCGAAAACCAGTAATGTGTACGAGTGTCCTAAAACGACGGGTCGGCAAAATGACGGGCAGCGTAATTTATATGACACTCGGTTTTCATATAAAATTTAAAAAACAGTTTAGTCGAAGTGGAAAGAACAAAAAGCTAACAAGGAACATCCCGAACTTAATTGCTACAAATCACTTAAATTCGCGTTTATCGTGTAGGGCATAGTCGATTTTACTATTGCCAATTTTCGGCTTTTGTCCTCGCCCCCTCCCCCCCCCCCAAGTGACAGAAGACACTTACAGTTCGGGATTTTCCCTTGTAGACCTCTTCTCCAACATTTTTTATTGATGGGAAAAAATGCGTTTGGTGAGCCATCGTCTGTCCATTGGTCACCGAACGCTTTTCTTGTTTGCAAGAGTGTCTTCTTTGCGGCTTGCTTTGCATCTCGAATTTCACGACATCAGCATAAACATAGCGGAGCCCAGTCAATTATTCTGACTCAGCTTAGGTCCTTTTATAACAAAGAATTGGATTATCGAGTTGATTAGAAATTATTAAAGACTTGGTGACAGACTTTGACTAAAAAACTCATCTGAAAATTTATTGGTTAACAGATCTTATTTGTTTTAGAGGTATTTTATGTTCACACTCGTGCATAATTTTTATTTTTTTCTGGCTTCATAAACTATGTATTCCTTCTATTTTTGTGTTATTGCTTTTCATGTTTGTATTTTTTTTTGCATTTTGGGGTTTTTCCAATACGTTTTCCTTTTAATTTCGTATTCTTTAAATTTTCTAGAATTACGAATGGGATCCCAAATTATATTCCTTTTTCAGCTTTTTTCCCAAATTATATTCTTTTCCAGATATAACATGTATCACAAAGGGAATGTCCGCCTAACAGGCGGAGTTTTTGCTGAGGGGTGGTGGGCTGCTGAATAGCTGGTTTTTGGCTATGGCAATTACTTTAATCCACTGCCAATTTTTTAGCCTTTTCCATCTTTTTTACATTATTAAAATTATTTTTTGCTATTATTGCATAAATCACTAATCGGCAAAATTCATTTTTATCACCGGCCACGGATCAGAGTAATAAAATGAGTTCAAAATAATAAGAATATAAGATTCTAAATCTAAACCAGAATTTTAATAAAGAACCTAAAATTGTCAAGCATGCGCTGCAGCTCGTCTCTCTCTATGGTATCTTTTAAATTTTATCAAAATTCCATAAGTAAATTCTTTATTAAAAAATAAATGAAAATATTTTACCCCAAATATAGTCCATCTAAAGGTTCGTTTTCTTCAAAAATCCATCGGATTTCTTGCCTTCTTTTTCGGGGTGACGGAAGATGGCGTTAATTCCTTCTTCTTGACCCCCTATTCGTACACATTGAAACGATTGTGCCTCGGCTTTTTCCCAAAAATGCCAAATTTCCCGGCGCCAAAACGGGGCTCGATGGCTGACACCGCTGCGTGCCGGTAATCGCCTCGCTTGGCCCAGGGCAAATGTTTGGGCACAATTGAGCGACAAAGTCATGGGAAAAGCAATCAGACGACGCGCACTGACGAAATCATTTCAGCCCAATCTGTTGCTGAAATATTTTTACAGAGCGCGAAATATGTAGTTTCGTTAAGTAAATTTGAAAATAAATTTTGGGCTTACAAGGTTTAGCCTTCGCTTTTGCAGTGCGGCCCCGTAAAAAAATTTACCGTAGTAAGAGCGGTAAATTTAACTGGTAAATTTTTACCGGGTTCACTGGAAATAGGTAATCGGTAAAATTAACGAGGTAAATTTGCCCGTTTTTAGTGGACTAAATTTGGCGCTATCCCTAAAGTTTGGTCTTTTTGTAAACCATAGGGGGGATTATTTTGTTTTAATTTTTTTTTTTTAAATAAATCATATTCTTTATCAGCAACCTCAAAAATTTATGAAAACACTTTTTAAGGAGTTAAAAACTTAAAAATAATTTTGTAATAAAACCAAAACCATAGGGGAGTCCCTTTGGTTCTTACAAATGGACCAAAAAGTTTTCTTTTCTCCCAAATAAATTTTGCAAAATAAAAACTATTTTTATTTTTTCTTCGTAGTAATTGTATAGAATTAACATAAAATTAGGATCGAGGACACCAACAAAATTTGTTCGTAATGCAAAACCTTGATTTTTATGAGAGTCAAGGATTGTTCGCTGGCTTTTGTGAAGGTTTTTGCGTAATTATTTGTCTCAATTTTTGCTCTATTTAAGGGGGAGCAACCAAACACTCACATTATCAATTCATATTAAAGCATAAAAAATAATATTTAATTAATAAATATTTATTGCAATAATTTAAACTAATTAAATTTAATAAAAAAAATTCCTTAAATTGACAATAAAATTCAGGAAAAATAATGGCATAATGCATTCGTCTTTGTTCCTCGTCAATTTTGCATCAGTCATATTCTTACAATGGTTTTTGGTGAGCTTTTTTTAGGAATTCTATTGTCTTTAAAATAGGGTTCAGCCCCGACCTTTTTCGGGGAATTATGAAAGTCGTCAATTGCACTTCAAATAAGATGGAAGTGTCTTTAAATGAGTTTTTAAGACTTTTTTGTTCTGGAAGTTTTTCTTTTATCTTTTTTTCGGCTTTTTATGAAAATTTTGTCCCCGACAGAGGAGTCTGTCCCCGACATTTTTTAAATTTCTCCAGCCGTCCCCGACAAATTTGGTCGGAGAATTTTGTCCCCGTTCCCCGACATTCTGTCCCCGAAGGGTCGGGGCTGACCCCTACTTTAAAACATTGTTCATTTTTACAATTACTATTATTTACTTCCAGTCATAGAATATGAATAGGAGAATAATATTGTATTTTATAGCAATTTCAAAATTCATTTGGGTTTCATCAAAAAAATCTGTTTATGTCAAAATTTATTTAATTTTTCACCAAATCATATCTTTTAGGGCTTGTCAGAGGCTGGAGTCACCTGTCGGCTTAACGGGGTGTGCAGAGATACGGCCAACAACGGTGTGGGTATGTATGCAAAGGCTGTCAAAGCTGCACCTTCAAAAACTGTTGTAACAAAGTGTACACGAGCCCATATGCGCAGTGCCAAATTAGGGGATGGCGTGCCAAAGGGTACAAAGGCAATGTGCCGGTCATAATTGGAGCACCAAGAAAGCGTGACGTCGGTATGAATTAGTTTTTTGGGCATGAAAACGTCTTTTTGACCCCTCCTCTCCCCAGCCGGGCTTTTGAACTGTTTAAAAAATGTTTAACAATTAACAAAAAAAACATATATAAACAGCCTTAATGAGCAATAGTTTTCTCAGATTCATTAAATTAAAGATGGATTTTGTTATTTTTATATTTAAATATAATATTTTATTTTAATTTATTTCTTTAGGTTGTTCAAATAGCAACCCTTGCGCACAAAAAGGGTATCGATGCGTGGCTTATAAAAAAGGGGACGACAAAGGCTTCTGTTGGAAAGGGCCACAAGGCGAAGGAGGCCCGTCATTGTTCGCGTTGGCCGTCGCAATTGCTGGCCTTGTCATTTTGCTGTGATCAGATAAATCAATAGGCTACGACGAGTGATTTTTGGTGATCAAAGATTTTAAGTCATCCTTTACATCCGCGCTTAGAAATTAAATGAAGATTTGTTTGAGGATTTTATCGCCACATAGGTAAGAATTTTTTAGATTCGATGAGAATTTTGTAATTTTGTGATTACAATCTACCAGGGGTGGGACGAGTCTCGAAGATCACGAGTAACGAGTACGAGTCCCACCCTTGATATCTACGTAGTATATGTGTCTTACTAAATGTGTAAATTTATTTCTGCACATAAAGTTGGTGGCCATTATATCAGGGCCCGCGCTCAAAAAAGAATTTAATTGTCTAGAGGTCAGAAAAAAAAATTTGCAGAATTGGGTCGGCAGCCCACCCAATGCCTTTTAAACTAATTACTGATAATTAATGTAAAATAAATAACATGAGCTGCTCGGCAAGCTCGATTTCGAGACACGAAAGTCTCAGAAATTTTGGTTTAAACCGATTTTTGAAATCGGTTTGGGGTCAAGGGGGAATTTAAGTGCCGAGCAGCTCTCTATCAACCAGCACTCATTTCTGACTAATTAATTTTTCCATCTCACGCAATTTATTTTCTCCTCGCTATACTGTTTCGGCCATTTGCTTTCAGAAACTTAACAAATAAAATAGAAATAAACAAATTGTATTAATTTTGAAGAATGTGCGAATCTAGAGAAGATGTTCCAAATATGTTTTCGAATAAGAATTTTTGTTCGAATTATTTTTTCGTTTGCTTAGAAATGCCTTCTTCTAACATTCTGTTGGGAGTTAGCTTTTCATAGTAGGATTTTAGGCAAAAATTTCGAATCTTTTATTCGGCGCTTTGCAATTTTACATTGTTCACGCCGCAAGGCCTGTTCACAGTTGTCCAACAAAATTTGTTCGCGAGTGCGCCACAGTTTAAAAAGCGCCGGCCGCATATTCTTTCCACGGCTTAAAAAACACTCAATGCACACTGCTTCGGGCTATTGAGACCATTGCAATTGGTTAGAATTGGGTGCCATTTCTTTTCTACCAATTGGTAACAAAAGTTTTATTTTAGAATAAAATATTATAAAGATGCATTGATAAATAAATTTTATTGCAGTCTCTCAATGCTCGAAAATTGCATTAACGAAACAAGGAAGCCATCAATCTGGTGAAAGTGTCGTTTGTCCAAAATCCGTAGAAAACAGATGAGTAAACCAATAGTGATGCTCGAGAGTCTCGAGTCGCGACTCGAGAAAAGTACCCGATTTGTGTTGAATTTGAGTAAATGTTTTAGGTTTTCTTAAAAATTCCCTTAAAATTTCTCTATTCGGTCTAGTTCAAATATAATCAAATAATGGAACTTATTTCATAGAAAATGTTTAAAGACGTTGAGTCTTATATGAAGTGCATTACCTAATTGATCTCGCCTTCCCTGGTACATATCTACATATACTATGGCCCCAAAAAATTGGATTTTTTTGAAAATTCGACCAAACCGTTTTCGGTTAACCAAAAACCGGGCGGTAGGGAAGCCGGACTAACCGAAAACCGGGCGTACCGGTCTAAAACCGGCCTTGCCAACCCTTGAATTAAGAAAAAAGAACTCCTGGTATTTTTTCCATTTTGGAGCATTTATTTTATTTTTTTTTAAATTAACAAAGGGCACAATAGCAAAAACTACGCGCCAAATTTATCTGGAAGCTAAATATAACATTTGAGCTAAGACTTCTTCAACAAAAATAGAATTGGCGTCCAAAATATGATTTTTTAAAGACTCTTCCAAAACATTAAATAATATTTATATCAAAAGAATCAATTTGTTGGTAGCATATTTGTTACCTACGTGCGGATTTTATAATATCGGACGATACCATGAAATCTAGAGATGCCAATAAAATTTTCTCCAAATAATAACTCACGAATGATCCAAAATAAGATAATTGGGGTCAAAAATTAGAATTTTTTTTACTTACATAGATACCATTATTATTAACAATATATAATAAGGCAAAATTATTTCAAATGCTTTTGCTTCCGCTCTTTTAACTTTTCCACAATTAGAGACAAAACAAAAAAAAAGTTAAATTTGTTTACCAAATTTTGTCAAAAAAGAACAAATTTGGGCATGGCAAACTCCGAAATCTTTTCACTGTTATTATTTTATGAATTTTCCCAAATGAAAGAATTTATAAAAAAAATATTTTTAATTTTTTTCGTTATAATAATATGGAAACAACAATAGAACAACAATAAATTTGTTAGTAATGCAAAATTTCAATTTTATGAGAGTCACCGATTTGTTCGCTGTTTTTTGTTGGGTTTTATGTAATTATTAATATCATTTTTGTTCTTTTAAGGGAATAATTTTTTCGAATTATAAATTCATTTTAAATCATAAAAATAAATATTTTAATAATAATTTATGATAACAAATATTTTAAGATTTAAGCAATATTTTAAGTTTTTTCGATATTTAAAAAAGCATATTTTTTAGATAGTAATTAATGAAAATCAGCGCTTATCTTAGCTATTTTTTAACCAAATGAAACCTTCTTAAATTAGCTAAAATTTAATAGAAATCAGAATTTAAAAATAATTCCTAATATAAAAATATAAAAATTCAGGAAAAATTGTGCACAATAAATTCATCTTTGTTGCTTGTCAATTTGGCATCAATCATATTCTTGCAATGGTTTTTGGTGATTTTTTTTTTACATTATAACAAGTGAAAATATTTTTGTCTTTAAAAAAAGTTGGTGATAACAAAAAAATACTTGTTTGTTACCAGTCATTAAATATTTCGGAATCGAAAATTAAATACTCTACAGTAACCAAACCCCAAATTGGCTTTCAACCAAAAAACTAATTTTTGAATAATAAATTTGAAAAAAATCGATTAATTTTTAGGGCTTAACAGAAGCCGGAGGAGTCCCCTGTGATCTTTACGGAGTGTGCAGAGATACGGCCAACAACGGTGTGGGTACTGTATGCAAAGCAGGGGTGGGGCGCGGACGAAAAAAATCCCGCAGTCGCGGATCGCGAATCGCGGTTCATGCCGCGGTCGCGATACGCGAATCGCGGATTTCAAATCCCGCGGTCGCGGATCGCGAATCGCGGATGTTTGCCGCGGTCGCGGTCGCGGATCGCGCAAAAAAAAAGTCGATTCTTAGGGGTGTATTTTTTAAAAAAAAATTTAATGCCTATCCTTATGTTTCATTTTTCTTTTTTATTGCATTTTCTCGGGAAATTTTTCCAAACCCCTAAAATAGTGACGAAACCTAAAATAGTGAGTTAACAATTTTAGTGATAAAAGCTGCAGAAAAAAAATAGTAAAATCACTAATAACTGCCACCCTAATTATTAAAGATTCAAATAGGCGGAGGCCGGTGGTGCCGATAGGCGCCGCCGGGAAAATTTTTGAAAATCTGGGTTTGATTTGTTAGGTGATTTTACACTAAAAATGGCAATTTCTGGGGTGTCGTTCGTTTCCGCGCTAGCCGTGTTTAAGACATTATAACTCTTTTTTAGGCAACCAAATTAAACAAATTTGGAATCATTCAAAAGCTCTTTATGGGTTCTATTAGTGAGCGAAAAATTAAAAAAATTCACCCACTTACAAAAAAGTTAGAAATAAAAATGTATGGAAATTTTGAATTTTTTGCAATTTTCAAGTTGTAACTTTTTTGCTTAATGCTGGATCGCTTAACAAGCGCTTAATACTATCTTCTAAACATGCAGAGGGTTCAAACGAGTCTAAGTAAGTTTAATTTGGTTCGCTAAGAAAAGACGCCTTAAAGGCGTCTGGCGCGGAAACGAAACGATCCGCAATTTCTGTGGGTCTCTTTTCTTTACTTTTTATAAAAAAAATTCATTTCTTAGTAATTACAAAAAAATTTTGGTAGTGGATATTGGACCAGCAACCCTTGAATCGCCGATTCTGAATCGTCCGGGCACGTTCCCGTGGCCCAAACGTGGAAACCCAAACGTTCTTGGCCCGAATATTTCATTAAGAATATTAAACAATCGTTTCAATAAATTTTCTTTATTAAAAAAATGGTCAAAAATCCCGCGGTCGCGGATGAAATTTGCCGCGTATCGCGGTCGCGGATCGCGTACCAAAAATCCCGCGGTCGCGGATCGCGAGTCGCGGACGCCGGTATTTAACAAATTTTCCGAGGGTAAAAAGGTTTTTTGATCCCTTCTCAGCCTCCAAGTTAAAAAAGAGATATAACAGCCTCAATGGGCAATATTTTCTCAAAATTCGTTAAATTAAAGATTGCTTTTGACAAAAGACCATAATGCTTGGCGAATTAAATATATATATATATATATATTATTTTGATTAAATATTTATTTAATTATAATTTTTTAGGTTGTTCCAATAGTAATCCTTGCGCACAAAAAGGGTATCGATGCGTGGCCTATAAGAAAGGGGACGACAAAGACAAATCAATAGGCTACGACGAGTGATTTTTGTGATCAAAGAGTGATTGGAAATGCGATTTTCTTGAAATTAATGCAATATTCAACCATTTCAATTACTATCAAAGTTTCCATTTTTGGCAAATGCCTAGATTGTGCGCTTTTTATACGTTGAATAAGCACGAAAAAAGCATTTTGTACTTGGTTTGGAGCTTCTACGATTACTTATAATGCCTATTTTTGCCTAATTCGCCAAATTTAGTATATTTCAGTATTTGAAGAAATCTTATAGGAAAAAGACATTGCTGATTATCTGCGATCTGAGTCAGTGGTCATTATATCATAGCCCGCGCTCAAAAAAGAATTGAATGGTCTAACCAAAATAGAGACATTAACAAACAAATTTAATGACTTTGTTACATGATGGGCTCAAATTTTTCCAACACACGGTCTTAGTGGAAAAAGTGCAAATCCCACAAACTGTTTAGGAACGAATCTGTAAAACATTGTAAACGTTATCCGATCTCTTCCGGAACCTGTTCCCGAAAAAATAATGGCTATAGAAAACGGCAAAACAATTGGATTTTTAAACTAACTACTGTTGATAATAAATAAAAAATATAAATCATGTCGAAGAAAATATCCAAAAAGTTGAAAATGTTGAAAATATCACAGAGCTGCTCGATTGCTTAAGAATTTTTGGGCTAAACTGTTTCCTTGGGTCGGTCTCGAACCAGGGCAAATTTTAGTACTGAGCAGTTCTATGAACAAACACTAAAAAGAAAGGGACAGCCAAATTAAAAAATGAACCCAACAACACTTTTTTCTTCACGCCAATCATTCCTTTTTGTCAATGGTTTCTATTGTTTTTGACATTTTGTCCTCACTTTCTTTGAATAGTGAACCCATCAGCCATTCTTTTATCTGCCCAAAGCCTTCTTGGGACTTCAGATTTTTTGTAGTTTCTGACATTTTGTCCATCATTCCGTCAAACTGTTCTCTCAATTTTCCAAGTGCTACTTCTTCGTTTTGTTCAGTCAAATGTTCAGCTTGTGGCAGTAATGCCGAAGAAAGTGAACTCTTGGCTCTTTTAATTGGCATAATGTTTTGTTTCGAATTGTCCAAAATATATTTTTGCCATTTTTGTTCTCATAATTCACTTTATCCTTATTTCGCAATTTCAGCTCACAATTCAACTGTTTAATTAATTTTTCCAATTGATAGTCGTACTTCTGTTGATATGTTGAATGGAAAAAGAAGAGCCAAACTTTGGTCAGACAGTCCACGACATCAATTAAAAATGCGGGCTTTTCTTCTTTTCCACGTTTAAAGTTTGGCATTTCCAAGTGACTGTGACTTATCCCAGAGTTTCTATCTAAGATATCATAATTCATGCTTAGTAGGTCTGTCAAAAATATGTATGTAAATGGCAAAATATGTATGAAATATGTATTAAAACTTGAAAATATATAGCAAAAAAGTTGAGAATTAGGGGTGCAATTAAGTAAAAAAACATTTTCTTCCCAATAATTTTGAGATTTTGACACTAAAAAACTTTGCATTTTTTGAGCCATTTTTATTCAAAATCACAGAAAGGGAAAATTATTCAAATTACCAAACAAGCGAAATAAATTTCAATATTTTAAAATTTTGGACAAAAAATTAATATTTTAGGTGGTAAATTTTTTGTGAAATCTTCCATTCTTAGGGGTATACATTTTTGTAAAAAGCCTAAAAAGACACTAAAACTGAAAAAAGGTACTAAAAACCCTGAAATATGTATAAAATATGTACATATGTAATATGTACAAAAACCCGAAATAGGTAAAAATATGCAAATAAAAGTCCCAACTTTTATAAGCAAATTCAAAAAAGAAGTTTTTTTTGTATTCATTAGTAGGGATGCGATTTTTAGTGATGAAAAACTCAAAATAGTTAACTAAATAGTTGTGAAAAAATGCCAAAATAGTTAAAAATAGTGAAAAAAAGTTCAAGATAGTGACGGAATAGTGAAAATTTTTCTGCCAATTTATCAACAAAAAAAAGTTTTTTATTCCAATCATTGGTTGCAATTACAAATGAGGTGCATTCAAAATTCTCGGGCAAAAATTCTTTGCAAATATCTTAGTAAAAATTTTTGTTTTAAAAAAATTTTTTGACAAATTTTGGGCCAAAATTTTAAAAAAAAACCTAAAATAGTGAGTAAAATAGTGACGAAACCCCAAAATAGTGATTTCTAGTGACAAATAGTGACGTTCAAACGAAGCATTTTCGCGTTAAAAATGTGTTTTTTGTGTGTTTCTCAACGATACAAAGCTGCAGAAAAAATAGTTAAATCGCTATGAAGAATCCAAGAAAAATATGTTTACATAAAATTGCCAGCCCTAATGATTAGAATTAAATAAAAAAGTTGAAAAACCCATCCCATCAAAATCTTTTTTTGTTCTTTTCTTTTTTTGCCAAGTTGAAATAAATTTTCATTAAAATTTTGGCTCTATTTCAGTTTAAGCGCCCACTCATGTTTTTGCGCGTCCAATCAAAAAAAAAATTTTTAGCATACAAAATTCATTAGAAGATACTATGAAGCAAGGGTGCAGCCATCTCTGATTTCAAAAATCGGAATTCCGATGGCCAAATATTTTTTGGAAATCAGAATTCCGATCCAAAAAACATCGGAAATCGGCTGCACGCCTGTTATGAAGCATCAAATACCTTTTTGAAGAAATGCGATTCATATCCCTTTGAATGATTTTATTTACAAAATAATATTTGTACCTATTTAGTTGGATAAAAATTTAAAAAAAAATGATTGAACGCGTAAACAATTGATTGGCCCCGTAAACTGGAATACAACAGAAAATTTAACTGAATAAACAAAATACCTTCGACATAAACTCTAAAAAAATATTCCTTCAAAATTTCCAAATATTTCTTAAAATTTTCACAGTCCTTTTGTTTTTGCTTTCTGTTTATGTTGCTGATTTTGCTGCTGTTTTTGCTGATTTTTTTTTAATTTTTCGCAGTCCCATTTCCCCTTCATTAAAAACACAACGCCAAGATAAGCTTCAAACTGTTGTCTCAAATATTTGAGAGTCTCTCCATTGTTGTATTCGCTCTTGCCCTTTCGTCGTGTTACAAATTCAATCTTGCCCATTAACTTTAGTTCTTCCAATTCCTTAAATAATAGTTCAAATTGTTCACTATCTCTTTTTATAAAGTTACGTAGCAACTCGTTGTCATCAATCTTAACTTGGCTTTATAAAAGAATAAATGTTTTAATCAAAATTTTTTACCTTGACAAGATCATTTTGTCGTGGCGTTAAAAATAGCCAATTGTATGGCAATGTTTCTTTGTTTTTCATTCCTTTTGTCATTTCTTCGACCGAATCAGCGAATTTTCTCAGCTTATTGGTAATTTTCTCTTCATTTAATCTAAATGAGCTTTCTTCTTTTTCCTTCTTTTGGCTTCCTGCTGATGTTTCACCCGTTTCCTTTACCGAAATTGGGCTTTTTCCTAATTGAATATTTCTGAAAAATCCCAGAAAATTTTTGTTTTTGGTTTTCTCCGGATTTAACAACTTCAATTTTGCATGATCATTTTCATTTGCGTATCTTGGATCAAAAAAGAATGCAGAAATATCAACCAGTTTTTTAATAACATCAATTGTCGGTAAAATATTATTTTTTGTGTCATATAAAAAAATTGGCTTTTGAGCGGAAAATTTTTGAATCATTATCGAGTCCTCCGCTAAATATTAATTTAAAAACATTTATATTTTAAATTTGTGAATACCTCCGTCAAATATCCACAGCAAATAGTCGTATAAAGTAATCAAATATTTGCGGTTTTCTTCACATTTCTTTAAACTTCCTCTCTCTTTTTTGTCACATTGCCATAGCTTTACCATTAAATAAATAAGGCCAAGGTATTTCTCAAATTGTTTCGCCAAAAATTTTTTTGTCTCCTCCAAATCAAATACGCCTTGAGGGTTGGATATGAAATAATGATTGATCAATTTGTTTTTGGCTAATTGGTTGCATAATTTTTCAAAATTCATTTGATCGTCAATAAATGTTAAAAATGTGCTGTCGTAAATCTAAATTTAGTTCAATTTTTTTTTTTTTTTAATTTTATGATCTTCAATAATTTATATTCTATTTTTTCGGTGCTAGGTCGTTTCTTAAAAATCGCCACTATGGGCGTTTCTTAAATCCGCCATTTTACTGAATTTTCGACGAAATCAATTCATAACTTTTCTCAGAAGCAACCAAATTAAACAATCTTGGTATTGTAAGATAGCTCTTGGTTGGCTCTATCAAATATACGAATTTGAAAAAATCATTAAGTTTTTCAAAAGTTATGGTAATTTTTTCTACTTTTTTAGCTCCAATTTTTTTTAAAGTTAACGAAATTTTTTGAATTTTAACCAGCTAATAGAATAATCCATGAGCTATCTTATAATACCAAGAATGTTTAATTTGGTTGCTTCTGAGAAAAGTTATGACTTGATTTCGTCGAAAATTCAGTAAAAATGGCGGATTATGAAACGCCCATAGTGGCGGTTTTTAAAAAACATCCCAGCTCGTATTTTTTCCTATAGAGCTTTCGAATGACATCATGATTACAAAATTAATGGATAAAGAAAAAAAAGTTACCACCAAAAAACTCGCCAGCGACGTTTCGCCTGACGACGTTTTGGGGTTACCCATTTTGAGGAAATTCAAATTTTCCCCGGTGGCGCTTATTTTCCCCTCGTCTTTTAACAAAAATTTGGTAATACAGGGTGACCATAAAGTCTTGCGTCGCACATTTTGTGCCATAACTTTGTTCATAACAGAGATAATGAGATTTAACCACCAAAATAACATATTATGGCCTAAAAGAGTGCTCTTTCCGATAAAACTATCACCCATACACTTCATCCATCGTTTATTAAGGTTTGCGCATGGAAAAGCGTCTTGGTCGAAAAACCTTGATTTTCGTGGATTCTGGGGCGAGATCAACAAAGAATATTCATTGAGGCAAATCCTCCAAAAGCTGTTTGGAGCCTTATGTTAGGGCCAACTTTTGGCAGCGGAAATGGGTTTTCCAGCACAACTCTGCGCCGGCTCACAAACTCGACATGTCCGGGACTAGTGCCGGCCCTATTTTCCTGGATTTATCAGTGCCCAAGAATGGCCGCCATATTCGCCGGTTTAAACACGATGGATTATTCTATCTAGTCTTATAGGCCAAAATAAAATACCAAATATAGTTTTGTAAAAGAAAACCTTCAAAAAATTTCAATAATTTATAAAACTAAACGTATTATATAGCTTTTCAACTGGTTGTCAAGTTAATTATGCTCATTAAGGCCAATTTACCGCGGTGTCTATGTCATAGTTTGGCATTTCGTCTAGGTGCTCAATCGTGCCTTTTGAAGCTGTTCTTTCTTTTGTGGCATCTTTCTTCACTTTATTCCACAATTCTTCCATTTTTTGCTCAAACTCTGGGCGTTGTGATTTGTATGGGTCTTCATGCGTCGTAACTGCGCTAAAAAGTTATTTTTCTTAAAATTTAAAAAAATGACTAATTTCACATACGAATCATTGAAAGTAAGCTTATAAGTTGAAGTCAACGGTCCTCCATTGGACAAAATCGGTTTCGCAAACTTATCATAAGCATCCCAAGATTTTGTTTCCCAATCAAACGCATAGTAGCTACAAGATTTCTTATCGAAATCTTTCCTAAATTTTTGATCGAAAAAGAATTTCCATATTACACCAAGTCTTTTCAGAAAATCCATTATTGTTTCTTTTAAATCCGGTTTTTCAGTTTTTCCATCCGCGGAAATTTCCTTTGCCAAATTTTGGTGAACATCTTAAATTTTATTTTAAAGAAATTATTCCAATTATGTTTACCTGATCCATTTACTGCTGCAGCATATTTGCGGAACAAATATTCGTACAATATGAACACATATTTACGATATTGGCTACATCCATTCACCCATTCTTGTTTCTGAAAACGAGAAATTTATATATTTTTGGATAGGACTTTTTACAACACTTTTACTAGGGAATGTTTTTGGGTGGATTTACATAGGATTTGATACTTATGCTACCAAATTCAAAAATAAATGTTCGGTTGATTAAAATTTTCGGCCTATAGAAATCCAAATTTTGCCAAAATCCTTTTTAGCCCATAGTTTGTTTCATTTAACAAATAACATGATTTTCAGGTTTTTAACCATAATTATTTTGGCTCGGCCTTCATGTTTTGACTCTTTTTGGCCGTGACTTGGTCTAGGAGGGTTTCGGTCAAAAACCCAAAAAGCAAAAATAAAGTATCAAAAAAAAAAAATAAATATAAATTAGGGTAGCACGGTACCGGTATTTTGAGAAAACATACAAATAAATAAATGTGTGACTGGGATGTAGCCCACTTTGCCAGGACTACAGCCCAGTCACAACAAAAAGAAATCAACACATAAAAGAAAAGAGGGAGGGAGGGGGATGGGTGGGAAAAATTACTAACAGTCAATCCCAAAAAGGTATCACTGCGACCATCGGGAGTGAAATTATTTCACGAAAAACGGGTGAAATTTGCTAGTCTTTTTACCAAAATATTGCTCGTCGTTTTTTTTCGTTTTTGGATTATTATTTTTTTTTTGTTTTCAAGGGTATTTAAAAAAATATATATTAGAAAGGGTTCGGCGCAGCCGGTTGAAATTTTAAACAAACGAATTATATAAAGAAAATTGTGTAAAAAATCATTTCCCAATCAGTTTAGCTAGGGTTGCAAACCCGTACCCGGATTACCCGTACCGGTATGGGTTTACCCGCATATTTTAAGGAAAAAACCCGCATGCGGTTCTTGCCCGCAATCGATTTGAAAATTCGAAACACGTACGGGTAAACCCTGCGGGTATCCGCAAAAACGGGTATTTTAAGCAGTGGTAAATATTGGATATTTTGCAAAATAATTTAATTTTTTTCAACAAAATGCCAAATTTTATGATTTAATTAGACTTTTTTTTCAATTTTCTAACTAAAAATGTCAAAGAATGGACCTTTTTAACGCAATTTTTCTCTATAAATTTTATTTTATTTCTCAAAAATTTCCCCGGCGTTGCCTATCGGAACCGCCGGACAGCATTTACTATGAATTTTTTCAAAATTTATCTTAAAAATTTGTAACTATTCTGAAAAATAGGCTCACAAATCCTCAAGAATTAAACAGTTTCCCGATCTTACAAAATTGGCACAAATTTTTCACTCAATCCCGGCAACACGTCAGTATCAAGCGAAAGACTTTTAGCAAAGCAGGAATTTTGTATGCCAACACTACGAAATAGTAAAATCCGACATTATTCACAAAAATAATCATTTAAATAGACTTTCGGCACAGATTGCGGGAGATATTTTGATTGTAAAGGCAAAAGTCTGATTAAATTATTTGATTTTTACCGCTTTTTTTGATTTAAAAGAACAAATTTAGATTTTTTTTGTAATTAGAGAGCCAAGCGTTATAAAAAGCGGGTACCCGCCCGCACATCTTCGGAACCAAAATGCTGGTACGGGTTTACCCGTCCGCCCTAAATTAAAAAACCCGTTACCCGCATAGAGCACTACCCGCATGCGGGTTTGCAACCCTAGTAGAAGTATTGCTTTTCCATATCTTTTGCTTGGGTTCAAATCCCTCTCATTCAGGAAATTTAAAATATTTATTTCCAAATACCAATAAAGATTAAATCTAAAAATTAAGAATAAAGTAGTCCCTCAACTTGTAATAATTCATAAAATGACAATTTTCTTTATAGTTTTCATTTCTTTTTTAAAAATTTATCGGCGGCGTCTATCGACACCGCCGGCTCCCATTCGCTTAAGGTTTCTGAAATTTGATCTCAAAAGAATCTGTTTTTTTTTTCTGCAAAATTTGCTATCAAATTGATCAATTTTACTAATTTTCAAAATGATAAAAAATAATTTTGAAACATTTGAAAGCGAAGCATCGAAAAGAACCTTCGTAATTGAAATAAAAAAGAAAATTTGACCGGCTTTTCACAATGTTTGTCATTTATTTTGCAAGAAATGGATGAAGAAAATACAATTGCAGTCACGAAGACCTTCAAAGGGAAAAAATTTTCTGAAACAAAACCGAACCAAAAAGTGTAGAAAAAGCCGAAAATAAAATTCATGCAGCCCCTGATTGCAGAGAATAAAAAACCACGACATTAAATGGCGAGATTTTATGTATGAATAAATTTTTTTCACGAAAAAAGTAGAAACTAAAATTTACTCGTTACTCGTACTAGTATTACTCGTGATTTTTGGTCCATACTCGTTACTCGTTTTACTCGTACTCGTGCTTTTTGGGACGAGTCCCACCCCTGATACATAGCCCATATGAAAGAATAATTAAATTAGCAATGTTTTATGCTTTTTATCAAAACGTAAAAATTTTGCGCGGTAAACTTTTATTAAGCCGAAGCCTAGAAGAGACGAATGAATTGATGTGTTTGCCTTATTTAATTTTTTGAAAATCAAATTTAAATTATTAAAAAAGATAATTATAGCGATTTTTTTTTTCAATTTGCAATTTTTTCTAGCAGCAGCGGAATAAATCATATGCATAGCAAGAATGCTGTGCTAATCGGATGTTCCGTTCCGATCCACATTCCCTTTAAGCAAAAGTCTCCCACCTTTTTGTTGCCAAACGCATAATAAAGAATGTTCTTCATCTAAAATTGAAAAATTATTTCGGACTTTTTGGCCCAAAATTTTTGTGTCCTGAGAAAAATTGTTCCTGTAATTATTTTAAACTTTAAGTAAGGTCTGAATTCTTTTGACATTTCATCACAAATTTGTTTTTAAGATTTTCATTTCTTTGAGCTTATTACTTACCTCCTTCTCTATTGTATCAATGATGTCCTCGCATTGCCAATTATATCTGAGAAAATATAAAACGCCAAGATGCATTTCATATTTTTGTGCCAAAAGTTGATTGATGTGAGCGAATTTTAAGCTGTAAGTTTCACAAAAATTGTCAAAATGTTTTCGGCCTTTAGCAATTGCAACCAAAGCTTCATCATCGATCTAATTTAAATAGAAAATATAACTTAATTAAATAAACTTACCGAGTCAGTTGCATTTAAACAGTTAATTGAAAAGAAATAATTTAAAAGACAAAATAGGGAGATGAAAAAAGGCATTTCTAAATTTTGATAAATTATAGAATTGGCAGTTAGCAATGCCTTTTTATGTTACCCAATTGACGTAAGTAACTATTGTCACATTCAAATAATATTTCCATTTACATTATTATTATTTTTTAATTGCCAACATTTATAGGCCTATGCCTTTTATTTCGAAAACATTCACATGCAAATCAATATCACATTTCATTTTATTATTTTTATAAATTTGCCAAATTTTACTCTTTATGCCTCGTTATTTCGAAAGGGCATACATTTCACATTCAAAATTTTTACAAAATGAGGCATTTTGCCAGCCAACTATAAAATCATGCATTTTCATCAAGTATCGCGGTGCGGGGTATCCCGGTTTGTTAACTTAAAGTCTGAAATTTTTGAAATTTCACAGCTCATAGAAATTGTCAAGATCGATCATACAAAGAATGTTTAGTTTGTTAGCTCCTGAGAAAAATTATATTGGCAGCGCCAAGTTGGACGGTCCCCCCGTCTAACCCTCAACTTTAAAGCACACTATTTCTTTTTGCTCCAAAAAAATTTGAAAATAAAGTAATCATTTTTTAAAGAAAATTCAAGCTTCTAAATTGCAAAGAAAGCGAGTTTTTAAGTCCCACCGTGAGGTAGGACAGTTCCAAAATTTGTGACCACGCATGCGCGGAAAGTCCAAATACCTTATTCGGATCACTAACAAGGGAACATTCCGAACTGTAGTAACCAATCAGATCATTTTAAACCACTTTTATCGTGTAGAGCATAGTCGATTTACTAGGCGCCAAAAGTGATCAAAAAAGTGATCAAAGTTCCGACAAATCGATAACATGTAAGGGGCACCTCTGGCAAATTATGGCCCTGGAACTAAAGTGTACCGCTTAACTCAATTTTTCGTTCTTAAAAAAATGAAATTGTGCAAAAAAAAATTTTTTTCACAAATAACATCAATCGATAGCCCTTCAAAAACTGATTGTTGGAGATGGTCTTTGATTACACTTCCCCCGACGTTGGCAATGAAAGATTTTCATTTTTAATGAATTTTTAGAGATTACCCCACTAAATCTATTTTCCGGAACTTTGATCTAATTTAAAGAGAAGATGAAAAGATAACTTTAAAAATGAAACTTACCAAGTCATTTGCATTTGAAAAGGGAATTAAAAAAAATAATTTAAAAGAACAAATAGGGAAAGGAAAAAAGGCATTTAAATTTTGATAAATGATAGAATTGGCAGGTAGAAATGCGTATTTATGCAGATCGAATGAAGAGCATGCACTTTAGAAATACGAGTCGTAAAGACGTAAAAGAATGGCAATTTTGATAGAAAAAAAAAGTATTATAATGAAATGCACTTTAGGAATATGAGGCACAAAAACGTGTAAAAAGATGACAGTTTTGATAGGAAAAATAATATTATAATGAAAATTATAATGTTTAATATGAAAATTGCACTTAAGGAATACGAGGCACCAAAACGTGTAAAAAGATGGCAATTTGCACTTTAGAAATATACGAGGCATAAAGACTAAAATCTGGCAATTTTGTCGAAAAATTTAATCATATAGCTGAATTGTATATGATAATATGTAAGCAAACGTTAAAAAAATCCTAATTTGGCAGGAAAAAATCCTCTGTTTTAAATAACATTCAAAATTGCAAACCACAAAAAGCCTCTTTTGAAAATTTGGATGATATTGTAAACGAATTATAATTGTAAAAGGAAGATTTTAGCGAAAAAATATTTAAAATTTGGAAAAATTTCGAATATGATGCCCAATTTTCTTACAAAATAATCTTGTACTTCTGTCATTTTTTTAGCCACAAACCCCAAATCCGCAAATTTCTGAAAAAACAACAAAAACCCGCAAATTCTCATTTTCAAAAAAACACCCGTTTTGACCCCTTCAAAACCCACAAAGTGAGGCTAAATCCTCAGATATGGCAGCTCTGCTTTTATGGCTACAATTTCTTAAATCTATACCAAACTTTTTGAAATTTGATAGGCTAATAGAACTAACCAATATCGGACCATACTAAGAATGTACAATTTGGTTGAGTTAAAGCAAAGTTATAAACAGTTTTTGTCGAAAAATCTATAAAATGGCGAAATTTAGGAAACGACCCAGCACCTTTCTGAAGCGGCATCAATTTTCAGTTCCAATGGTTCAAAATCGTGCGAATAAGATCGCCAACCTGAACATATAAAAAAAATTTTATAAATGTAATAAAAAAAAAATTTACATTCCCAAGTATTAATTAATAATAAAAGAAAAATGGTTTGCTCATTTTAAGGCGAGACTAATGTTGAAGGATTTTAGTGTTCAATGCATGGCCATTTGTGTGAGCAAAGGGCACAAAAAAACTGCATGAATCGGGAATTTTTTTTCGATAATTTTTTTTTCATATTTCACAGTTTTTTTATTTATTTTAAAACAGTAAACAATAAATAATTATCTGATCGGAATACAATGAAAATTAATTAATACAGACACAGACCAATGGTTACTTGTGTTGGTTGAACATTTTAATAAAAACAAACAAATAAAGGGAGGGAGAGGGGTTACAGTATAATTG